>WHSE01000219.1:0-36082 GCA_012295165.1 Asparagus setaceus
AATTGAACCCAAGGGAAGGACCGTTCATAATAGACACGATCTATTCAAGCGGTGCATATCGCCTATCACGGAATGGCGGCCAGGCAATTATCTTAGATAAATGGAAGTTTACGAAAAAGTATTATCCTTAATACATTAGGGATAACCCATTTTGATGGGAAGTTCCTCAGAGAATATCTCACTCATTTTCATGAGGATAAATGAGGATAACCTAAATTATTGTGTTTCCCCAAAACTCTCTCAGATCAAATTCATTGTGGTGGGCCCACTAAAATCTCCACGGTCAACCACCGGCAAAGTCCCCTCGATTCCTTCCATGAGCAGAGGTCCACTTTCAAATTTTGGTTGCTTAATCCTAAAGCGGAAGCTATCGGTACCCTTCCAAAGATTCTGGAGTGGAGACCCGCTCTTAGTTTCTCATCGGAAATAGAATACATTCTTCCTTTCCCACATTCACGGAGATAGGACACATCCTTCCTCTTGAGCAAGAGATAGAATACATTCTTCCTCTCTTGTCTTAGATTCTCAGTGGAGATCCACTCTTAGTTTCATCCTTCAAGATTCTCAAAATGGAAATCCCATTTTTAGTCTCTTTCCTTGGAAGCAGGACAAAATCCTTCCTTTCGACATCCAGGAGATAGGAGACAAGATCCTCCTTCCTCTCCATCAGTAGAGATAGGATACAAAACCTTCCTCTCTTGTTAAATAGCACACGGAGATAGGACACAAAACCTTCCTCTCCACTTTAGGAAATAGAATACATTCTTCCTTTCCCACATTTCACTCGGGAGATAGAATACATTCTTCCTCTCCAGAATCAGAATAGATACAAAACCTTCCTCTCTTGTTCATCCCTCACTGGAGATAGGAGACAAGATCCTCCTTCCTCTCCATCCGGAGGGAGACAAGATCCTCCTTCCTCCACATCGGGGAAATAGAATACATTCTTCCTTTCCCACCTCAATCAATCTTAAGCAGGTTGATCGTTCTCAGGTCAAAGACACCAAGATTCATCTTGGGGTTTATCTTATCGAAACCTAAGAAGGGATAAAGCCAGCGCCTCACCGCGTTGCGGTTTAGTCTTTCTCCGATTGAAGAAGACACGAGTTGATTAAGGGCATTTTATCGAAGCCTAAGAAGGGATAAAGTCAACCCTTACCGGCGTTGCAGGGTAGTCTATTCCGTAATAAAAGGCGAAGCCTCATTATTCAACATCGTAGCATTAAGTCTAGAAAGTTTCATTCTTTTAGCACAAGCGTTGTGTGTGGAGCGGTTTAGATAATCTACATGCTAGCCAACTCAAGCGGTAGTTGGTAAAGGCTCATCAAACCCGTTGAAGGTTGGGGTTGGCGATAACCCTAAAGTCAGCGCCTCCTGCAGCGTTCTTGGGTTTAGTCTTTCTCCGATTGAAGAAGACACGAGTTCGATTCGGGGTATTTTATCGAGAAGCCTAAGAAGGGATAAAGCCAGCCTCTACTGGCGTTGCGGTTTGAGTCTTTCTCCGATTGAAGAAGACACGAGTTGATTGGGTATTTTATCCGGCCTAGAAGGGATAAAGCCAGCCTACGCCTGCGTTGCGGTTTAGTCTTTAGATTGAAGAAGACACGAATACGATTACGGGGGTATTTAATCCGAGCCTAGAAGGGGCAGTCTGCGTGTAACAGCGTAGCGTTGGGGTGGTCTCTTGCAGTAAAATCACGAAGCCATGTATTGATATCATAGCAAGTCTAGAAGAGTTCCATTCTTTGCACAGCGTCACGTCGCGAGCGGATCACGATAATCCGCCGCTGTGACTCAAGCGGTGGTTGGTAAAGGCTAATCAAACCGTTGATGGTGAGGTTTGCCAAAATCCTATAAGTATTATGGTTAATTATTTCCGGCGAAATAAAAAGAATCATAATAAGCAATGAAGGAATAAATCTTATTCATTTGAAGCAAATATAGAAGAACTACAATTTGTTGAACGGTTGATTCGTGATTTTAGTGCTGAAACAAATTCAAAGAAATATAGCCTTTTATTTTAAGGCTTACAATGAAAATCAAAAAAGATTACAACTTTTATCCTTTTGAACAAGCGAGGATCTACGTTATATCGGATCACCGGCTGCGTCGGGTTCTTTGCTGTCTAGGGACTTATTGTCAGGTGGACCCGCCGCGCAATCCGATCGAGTAGGGCAGGTTGGAACTCTGAGATGTAAAGGGGCTCGTTTCCGCGAAGAAGCGAAAGCTGAGGATCACACTCACGAAGGAGAGGATCGCCGGGGGGTGAATCTACTAGGAGAATACGGAGCTATCCGAGATTAAGCGAAGCTTAATCTAGAGGTATCTGTGGATTCGACCGAATTCGGTTACCTTTTGATTGAAGATCGGCGTTATTTGGACTTGTGCTTGCGTTGCACCGAACCGTCTTGCCGATTACCGTAGATCTCATAAAGAACTCTTGAGTCAGAGCCTTTGAAAGATCCCAAAAATCCAATCGGAGCCAGCTCCAAAATCCCGTCCCCTTGAGTGAGAGAACCCCCTATTTATAGCATAGGGGGTGGCTTCGACCACTTGGCCGAGCCACCTCGGCTGAAGTTGGTAGAGGTGGCTCCGACCATGGTGGCGAGCTACCTCGACCACTTGGTAGAGGCACCGGTCAAGTTGGTAGGTGGCTCGACCCGTGGTAACGACCACCCTGGCCTGGCGGGTTATTCGGCTCGTATTAGTAAACCGCCGGCCACTAGTAGAGTAACTTCGGCCAAGTTAGCGTAGCGCCGCTTAGCTTCTTTTCCGCCGTTTCATCGTTTTCACGACTCTTGGCTTTCTCGGACTTAGATTCGTGCGTATTTGATTAGGGACTAATTCTTGGTTCGTTCGGTTCAGCGGTCTCGAAATCCGATCGTCCATTCAAGTCCGGTTTAGCGTGCTTGTGGCGTTGTGGGTTGCCCGTCGAGTTCGGCGTCTTAACGATCCGGCGTCGCATCATTCGATGGGTTGTCATTAGCCGACTCCCGTCCGCGAGTTGATTTGGAGATCTTGTAAGTATTTTTCAGCCCTCTGAGATACCCCTCCAAAGCGTCTGATCTCAATTCTTAATGATGCAGGATGCTTTGGACATGATTCCGGCCTTGATCGGTGAGGGTCCCAATAGCTTCAAGTCTTGATTCTTCGATCATCGATTCTTTGTAGGATTCACGATAAGATCCGGTCTGCATTTATTGTCGAGCTTGTTATCTTGATTGGAACGGTGGGTGAGTTTTGTTTGTAACTTCGTGTCGGTTGGTGGTTGTTTGACTAACCATCGGACTTTGGACTTCTCCATATGTCGTGAACTCCTTTGTTAGCGACACATTGGTACGTGTCGAGTACATGGAATTTCATAACCCTTACTCGGTTAATTCCTTCATCATCCGTGTGTTGTTGGTTTAACTACTGGGAGGATATGATTATCGTGTCAACATGACTTTCACTCTTCATCAGTTATCCCTCTCTTGGAGATTATGGTGGGAGGACATTAAGGGTTACCGAGTTATCCTTAAGAATATGGATTTATTCTCCGGGAACTCCTCGTTGAAATTTTGGAAATAGTTTATACTCGTAATCCTAGTTGGAGTAAGTTGGGCGTAGCGTTGATGTCGATGCAATTCGCATGATCGAGTTATCCTAAGAATATTTTTTGTGAAAATGTTCTTGAGAACTTCGATAAATTAGGAAACGATTTATACTCGTAATCCTAGTTGGAGTAGGATTGGCGACGCGTTGATGGCGTTGATGCAATCCATACGATCGAGTTATCCCCTAATATTTTTTGTGAAAATATTCTTAGGGCTTCTCGATAAATTAGGAAGCGGTTTATACCGTAATCGTTGGGTAGGGTTGGCTGACAGCGTTGATGCGGCGTCGATGCAATCCGCGCGATCGAGTTATCCCTAGGAATATTTTTGTGAAAGTATTCCGGGAACTTCTCGATAAATTGGGAAGCGATTTATACTCGTAATCCTAGTTGGGTAGGTTAGGCGTTGATGGCGTCGATGCAATCCCTACGATCGAGTTATCCTAAGAATATTTTTGTGAAAATATTCTTAGGGGCTCTCGATAAATTGGAAGCGGTTTATACTCGTAATCCTAGTTGGGTAGGTTAGGCGAGCGTTGATGGCGTCGATGCAATGCTACGCGATCGAGTTATCCTAAGAATATTTTTGTGAAAATATTCTTCGAAATTTCTCGATAAATTGGGAAACGGTTTATACTCGTAATCCTAGTTGGGTAGGATTGGGCGTTGATGTCGATGCAATTCGCATGATCGAGTTATCCCTAAGAATATTTTTGTGAAAATATTCTTAGGAACTTCCGATAAATTAGGAAACGATTTATACCGTAATCCTAGTTGGGTAGGATTGGGCGAGCGTTGATGGCGTCGATGCAATCCGCCGCGATCGAGTTATCCTAAGAATATTTTTGTGAAAATATTCTTAGGGGCTCGATAAATTAGGAAGCGGTTTATACGTAATCCTAGTTGGAGTAGGATTAGGCGTAGCGTTGATGGCGTCGATGCAATCCTTACGATCGAGTTATACCTAAGAATATTTTTGTGAAAATATTCTTGGGAACTTCGATAAATTGGAAGCGGTTTATACTACGTAATCCTAGTTGGAGTAGGATTAGGCGTAGCGTTGATCGGCGTCGTGCAATCCGCCCGTCGAGTTATCCCAGAATATTTTTTGTGAAAATATTCTCGAGAACACTCGATAAATTAGAGCGGTTTATACTCGTAATCCTAGTTGGGTAAGTTAGGCGGCGTTGATGTCGATGCAATCCCATACTGATCAGTTATCCTAAGAATATTTCTTGTGAGAATATTCTTCGGGAACTTCTCGACAAATTAGGAAGCAGTTTATACTCGTAATCCTAGTTGGAGTAGTTAGGTGACGTTGATCGTCGAGGAGTCATGAGTGTTATCTGCCGAATAAGCCTTGAGAATCTTTCCCAATATAGCGGAGGAATTAGGAGCCAAATTAGCAATTTGGCTTTATCTTGACATCCAAACAAGATTCCAATTAGGACTCTAATTAGGGCTGATTAGAGTCCTAATTAGAATTGATTGGACTCAATTAAATTCCTACTTCTTGCCAAATAGGAGTCCTTGTTCCAAGAGTTGGGTGCATATGGGGTTGTTATAAATACCCACAAGGCCTCCTTTTCTTTGACCTAGGCGGCCCCTTCTTGTGCTTTCGTCTTGTTTTCTTCTCGTCTCGCCCGTCTCGTCTCTCGATCAGCGAGGTATGTGTAACGAGGGTTTGTAATTCTTCCTTCTTTTCTTCTCTCTCTTTCTTGTGTATGTAGGTGATGACAAACCCAAGGGAGAAGGACGAGTACAATGAGCAATGGCCGGCGTCGGTGGCCGGCCGGTAGCCGAGCAGCGACGACGGCATTGGCGGCCGAAGTGGCACAGCAGGCTGTACTGGCGGCGGCACAGGCCTTGACGGCTACTGGCTGGCGCCTTACCGGTGCGGCAGGCGGCCGAGGCGGCGCTGGCGCCTGAGCCGATGCGGTGATGTTTGGTCGTCGGCCCGGCGATTACCGTTCGCCGGTGCAGACTCTTGGTCTTTCTTGATGCCTTTTTGCGACTTTCAAGCGCATTTCGACTTTATTTGTCTTCTTTTGCGGCTTTCCGATGTCGTCGGAGAGATCGCGTGTCGAGTCGGTCAACTTCGCGCGGCGAATGCACTCCTTCTTTCGGTGGTCGCCGGCGTCATCATATTCACCATTACATATATCGTTGTATCCCTTGTTCTCCTTTGTGGCGATTGGGAAGAGCGAAATCCTCTTTGTGGGGATGGAAGCTACAATTGGTTTTGCTTGGTTATCACCGTCTCGATATCTTTAGCGGGGGCGATTTCATCGTACCCTTATTTGGTAGAGCGGGACATATATTGTTAAGCTTTGTTTATCGACTATATTTATCGTTCTCGGGGTATTGATACGGATGAAATCGTCATACAGATATAAGGTTAAATGACTCAATCTCATGGGTTTAGAAGAGTTCGCCTTATCTTGTTTCCTTTTCAAGATATTCCTCCTAAATGATGCATTAACCCTTTGTTCTCTTGTGGTGGCGGATGCTCGATGATTATTAGATCTATTCGAAGGCTCAAATGTCAAGTCTCGATTCTTAAGGTCATCAGGAGAACACCTCTTTCCATAGAGAGCGAACCATGGCCGAACACACATGAAGAAACCGGTGGCTTTGACTACCATCATAATTTGGGATGGCGAGTTTGAGGATGCTTCCATCATCCGCACCGCCTCCCTTGCGACCTTGGCGAAACCGGGATTTCCGACCCTTGAGTATAGAGGCGTGGTGGAGGCCCAGTTAATCTTGGCGGACCACTTCGGAATTCAACCCATGGCCAAGATGCCGGGCCAAAATGCTGCGTTCGACTCGTTCGTGATGGATCTCCTTGTTTGTTGGAGAATGGTTTGAAGCGAGGCGATCTCTATTATCGAGTTAGATGGGCGACTTTTATGGTCTTACGCCCATTCATATTGAGTGTCTTGGAGAAATTGAGTGGCCTGGCTAGCTAATCGTTGTGGCAGAAGCTCACTAGGGCTAACTCTTCTTGCGTGTGGAGGATTTAGCCTTTTGAATCATGCGATGGTGTCGACTCATCGTGGCTCGGATCAAGGCTTCGTGAGCGCTTTTCGCGAGAAAATATCGAGCAAGAGATCATTTTGAACTCATATGGCGGCGATTAATGCTTGCGGTATAGATAAATTCGTACCACACCCATGTCGAGCGTCGGGGAATGGAATTTGTTCAAGGGGAGAGCGTTGAAGGATTTCCAGCGTGAGTGCACGAGTCGGGATGTCAGCGAGCGTGAAAGCAAGTCCTCGAGGCGTCGTCGGGAACATCGCGGCTGCTATTGCGCTTCTCGAAGAGGAACTTCGAGAAGAAGCCAAAGCTTCGGGTTCGGAAGCGGGAGGAAAAAACTAGCCGTGTTAAAGCGACCTCGCTTCCTTCCGATTCTAGATGCGCCAATGAAGTCGATGTGTTGCTTTGGTTTGAGACTTTTTTTTCTTCTTGTTGACCGTCGTTGTGATTTTTTTTTTTAGATGTATTATCACAACTTTGCTTGAAATTGTCGATAATTGTAGCTCCTTCTATGTTTGCTTCAGCGAATAAGATCCATCCCTTTCATTATTTATTATGATTCTTTTACTTACGTGGAAATAATTAACCATAATACTTATAGGATTTTGGCAAACCCTCGACCATCAGCGGGTTTGATTAGCCTTTACCAACCGTTTGAGTTGGGCTAGCGTCGCGGATCATCGGGATCCGTTCGCGCGTGGCGTTGTGCTAAAAGAATGAAACTCTTCTAGACTTGTTGCTATGATATTGAATACATAGGCTTCGGTACTCTTTTACGGGCAGAGACCACGGCGTGTTACCGTGAACTCATCCCTTCTTAGGCTTGGGGCCGAAATACCCAGTCGAACTACGGTGTCTTCTGGGAAAAAGACTAAGCGGAAACTTAGCGTGTGGCGTTGGCTTTATCCCTTCTTGGGCGGGATAAAATACCCGGTCGAACTTCGGTGTCTTCTTCATGGAAAAAGACTAAGCCGAAGCAGCGTGTGAAGCGTTGGCTTTATCCTTCTTAGGCCGGGATAAAATACCCGGTCGAACTCACGGTGTCTTCTTCATCGGAGAAAAGACTAAGCCGTAGCAGCAGCGTGTGGCGTTGACTTTAGTTATTAGCCAACCTCCGACCCTCAGCGGGTTTGATGAGCCTTTACCATACCGTTTGAGTTGGGCTAGCATGTAGATTGTCTAAATCCGTTCTACACACAGCGTTGTGCTAAAAGAATGAAACTCTCTTAGACTTAATGCTACGATGTTGAATACGTGAAGCCGTCTTTTTCCGCGGGAAGACTAACGACAGCGTGTTACCGTGGCTTCGTCCCTCCTTAGGCTTGGAATGAAAATACCCCAGTCGAACTCTGGTGTCTTCTTCAATCGGAAAAAGACTAAACGGCAGCGTGTGGCGTTGGCTTTATCCTTCTTAGGCGGGATAAAATACCCGAGTCGAACTCACGGTGTCTTCTTCAATGGGAGAAGACTAAACCGTAGCAGCGTGTGAGGCGTTGGCTTTATCCTTCTTAGGCGGGATAAAATGCCCGATCGAACTCGGTGTCTTCTTCAATCGGAGAAAGACTTGCTTGGCGTGTGAAGCGTTGGCTTTATCCCTTCTTAGGCGGGATAAAATGCCCCAAGATGAACAGGTGTCCTCTTTTGGGAGAATGGTGAACGGATGAAGATTGATTGAGGTGGGAAAGGAAGAATGTGTTCTATTTAGGGATGAGGCTATGCCAGATTCCTTCTTTGTAGGAATCGAAAAGACTTCGAGGTGACCTTGATCGAACTACGATCACGAAAATCTCGGCGCATACCTTGATCGGCTACCTAAGATAGAGGGGAACTAAGAGTGGGATCTCCACTCAGAGAACGAAGAACTCGGGTGACCTTGATCGGACAACACGATGCGAAAATCGGCGCATACCTTGGTAGCTACACAGAATGAAGATGGAACTAGAAGTGGGATCTCCACTCAGAAGCGAAAAGACTTCGGTGACCTTGATCGGACAACACAGTGAAAATCGGCATACCTTGATCGGTAGCTACGAGATGAAGATGGAACTAAGAGTGGGATCTCCACTCAGAGAGCGAAAGACTCGGGCAACCAGTCGGACAACACAGTGCGAAAATCGTATGCAACCGGTCGGCGCTACCTAAGATGAAGATGGAACTAAGAGTGGGATCTCCACTCAGAAGCGAAAAGGCTGGAGTGACCTTGAGGTCGGACAACACTGATAAAATCCCGTGCGATGATACTACTAAAGATGAAGATGGAACTAGAGTGGGATCTCCACTCAGAAGGAAAGGCTCGGGTGACCTTGGTCGGACAACCAGTGCGAAAATCGGCATACCTTCGGTCGTGCTAGATGATGGAACTAAGTGGGATCTCCACTCAGAGAACCGAAAGAGACTTCGGGTGACCCAGTCGGACAACTGAGAATTACGAAAATCACATACCTTAGGTCGGTACACGAGATGAAAGGTGAAACCCTTCGTTTACGAGAAAGGATTTTGCGCTTGGAGGGTTTTATATTCTCTCTCGGTGTGAAAGAATTTTAGTGAGCCTCTTGTTCATAGAAGGAATCAAGAGAGGATTTTGGTAATGTACCGAGAAAATTTATAGACTCAGTCAAGGAATTTGATCGTGGGGAAAATTATGATGGAGGACAAATCTAGGGTTATCCTCGCGAAAAGTGGGTGAAACATCCACGAGGAACTTCCGTCGAAGCGGGTTATCGAAGATACTATGGATAGTATTTCTTGGGAACTTCCATTTATCGGCATTAATTGCGGTCGCCATTTTGGGTAATTAGGCGATATGCACCATTAGAGTAAGTTTCTATTACAAGCGGGCCCTCCCATTTAGGTTAATTTACCTTTCTTTTGGAAGTGAGGATTATCGGTCGTCGGCGGCGGGACCAAATCTCCTTCTCTAAAGGTTCTCTGTCGAACTTTCTTGTTGAAAGCCTTGACATCCTAGCTTGGTAGAACTCAATGCATTGTTGAGCCTCCGAGCTTCTCATCTAACATCTCAAGCTCTTGAGGCGTTTTGATGTTGTTCTTGGTCGTCATCTGTTGAAGAGCGTCTGAGTGGCGGATCTGAATTCCAATGGGAGCCTTCACCGTGGAGCCGGGGAGTGCGGGGTTGCTCCCGTTGGCGTCGCGTCTGCGTTGTGCGTCGCCCGAGTGCTAGAGTTTATCATCTCGGTCTAAACGTTACTTTTCACCGGCCGGTACGATAATCGTCTTGTTGAATGTCTCGGCTAATCCATTTCTTGCTTTGGATTATAGAACGTCGTGAGGCGTCTTGTATCTTGAATTTCATAAAACACGATGAAGGAATTGCGATGAGCTGGGGACCGTTGTCATGCACGATCCGTCTTGGGACACCATGTCGATAGATGACATGGTGTTTGATAAATTGTGGCGGTACTCGCCTTTACTTCCTTTAAGCGTTGCTGCCGCGGAGAAAGTCGGTGATCGCTAGAATAAACCGATCTCCTTTAGCGGCGGAGGAAAAATGGGACCTAGCGTCGATTCCCCATGTCTCGAATGGCGAGGATGTGGCGAAGGATGCTTTGCTTTCGAGGCGATGCATATAATTAGCGTGAATTTGACCGCGCGTGGCATTCCGGCGTGCTACATTGCGTCATTAACCATTGTTGGCCAAAGTAGCCCATTCTCGATTCGATCGTAGAGCTTGGGACGGTAGTCGCACCACATTCACTGCGTGTGCTTCGAAGGACCTCTTACGCCTCCTTGTTTGAAGGCATCGGGTAAAAGACCATCGTACCCTCGGCGATATAACATCACGGGTTTCGTGTCATAAAAGAATCTTGGAGCTCTTGCGGATTGACTCTCTCTCCCTCCGTCTTCGTGAGAATGCCATGTAAGACATAGTCGATGATAGGAAGCGCAATCTCGGGGCTCCAACTTGGTTTGGGTGCATGTACTTCTTTGGTAGCTACCCTTATCTCCTTGTGCCTCATCATACCTTGGTACATTGAGTCACGGCTGTAACTAATTGCTTTCGGTCTTGGAGGTTGTGCTAGCCCGACATTAACGCCGCCAGTCGTGCATGGCGTTCGGAAGCGGGATATATTCGATGAAGAATTCTTGAGCGAGTACGCCATTTCCACGGCTACGATGATAGGGGACTAGATCGGGGTTCGACTTCGTAGTCACCACGAACTGCTTAACTATCAATTGCGGTCGCCATGCGCTTGAGATATTGACCCCGGCTCCTTGGCGAAACTAAGTCCAATAAGTAGCGCATTGTATTGACTACATTATTAGAGCAAGGTTCGGTGAGTGATGCGCAGGGCATGACATGATTTCAGGAAACTAAGACAACCGACTCGGAAATCTTAGAACATCAGGGGCACTTGCCACATTGGTAGCTCGAGAGCTCGTCAAAATACAATCGCCATATTTGTTGGTGCGATGTAGTGTTGACTTCTTGAACTTCATCGGAAGATCATCATATAGCTCAAGCTGCATCCGTTGTCGGTGGCGACCAAGAGATCCAAATCGCTTGTCCTTTGGTGACTACATTGTTTGAAGTGCAAGTCATATTGGGACAAAGTAAGGCCATTTCGCAGACCCAACTCATTGAGGCGTGGGTCATAAATATTCGGACGGTTTACATTAGAATAACATAAATCGTCGTCAGGCTAAATAGTGCGCATTTACGAATCGCGAACACTAATGCAAGGCAGCGCTTCTCGACCATTGGATATCGAGTTCGGCACCGACTAATGTTAAACCGGGTAATACTGCTTGCTGTTCGTGACGCCGTCGTCGGTCGCTAGCAAGTAAAGCGGCAACGATCGTTGCCTTGGCGTAGATTAAAAATGGTTTTCCGACAGCGGTGCAACAAAACGGGAGGTTTAGCGAATCGACTTGATCTCTTGAATGCCTTACGGCGTCGTCCCATATATGACCGCCCTTCTTGTTCAACTTGGAAGCGGTGGCACTTCGGATAGGTTCGATATGAAGTCGGATGTCATGTCGTCCTTGTAACCGAGTTCTCGGATTTCGGAGGTTGCAATTCTTGAATCGCCTTCACTTTGTCGGGATCGGCGTGGATTCCTTTGTTGGTGGCGACGAAGCCAGGAACTTACTGCTGGACATCCCAAGGAAGGACTTGGCGGGATTCATCTTTAGGCGATGAGTTAGCATGAGTTGAATACCGTTCTAAGATTTTTGATGTGATCTCCTTTGTCACGGCTTTTCGACCAAATCGTCGGCGTAGCATTCGCCGTTTTCGAAGATGATCTGGAAAATCTCCGTCATTGCTCTACGGTATGTTCTTGGCATTTTGAGGCGACGGCATGACCGTGTAGCAATATATGCCAATAAGGCGTTACGAGCGTGTGTGTTTGGTCATCGGGGTACATCTTGATTTGATTATACCGAAAAGCCATCCATAAAGGACATTCCTTCAAATCCACCGTGTTGTCAACTATGACATCGATTGATTGGAAGAAATCATCCTTTGGGCAGCGGCGTTTAGGTCTCTGGTAACCACGATCCTAATCGAACCATTCTTCTTCATGGCCAGGGACTATATTAGCCCAATCCGGATGTTGAATTTCCTCGGCGAATCGATTCTATGAGTTTCTTCACTTAGTCAACAATTGCCTCCAATATTTGTGGATGAAACCTCTTCTTTGAGTTTGACATCGCCTTGATGTTGGTGATGTGTTGCCACATTAGTGGTCTGGCATGTCCTCGCTCGGTGAATACATCGATATACTCACGATTAGGGCAATCAACTCTTCCTTTTCTTAGAAGGAAGTATTGCTTGTTTATGAGTTTGGGATGCTCTTCATCACCCATTAACTGGACTACCTCATCCTTAGTGGGGGTTCTCTTTGTTGAACCTATCCCCAAGCTCTCGAGTTGATGGATCCATGGGTCTTCCCATGTTGGCATATCTTCATCACCCTCAATAGTAGCGGGGATCGATCGTAGCCATATTGGACATCAAAGCCTTGACTTCTCAGAGTGTTGTCGAGAATCCCAGCGAAGAGTCGAGACGAATGTCAGTCTCCCTCAGGGTGGATTATTATCAATCGACCACGAGCATTCATCTTCGAGGAGGATTAGTATCCCATCCCTTCTAAATGCATAGTAATTATCAGGCTTTCCTCTTGGGACATATCGGCTTTAGGAGGGTTCGAGGGCCTCGTCAGAAACATAGACCTTCCCTCGTGTCAAGTCATACCCCATCTTTTCATGATACCCGGTGTTTACGGACTATATCGAGAATGTGTGGAGGATAGGCCCATTGTCATCTTCACCTTCTTCAAAGAAATGATTACGTTGGGCGCATCCCCTTTAGTAAACCAAGTCTCTTTCACTACTTGATCTTAGGGATGACAAGTGTTGTCCCAAAGGAGTCGGAGCTGCTTTTGTGAAGCAAGATGATCGAGTTGGCGAGTGCAACTTCGGATCATTGTATAATCTGTTATCACATCATTCAAAGATAAAGGATACTCTAAATCGTCATTTATTGATTCATCGGCAATTTGCCAATTACAATGTTCATCGGCGATTCTTCATCGTCAAGATTGATTACAAGGGGTACAATGTCATTTAAAACAAAACCTCCACTATAACCAAGCCGGTTTGGTATCGGCTTCTTCACGCTCCGGTACCTTGGTAGATGATTGATTTGGACTCATTACAGTAGAGGAGAGAATCGGTGAAATAATTCTCCATCCTTAAGCGGTTGTGTCGCGACCACCGTCTTGACCTCATTATTAGGTCTACATATTTGAGACGATGAAGAGAAGCGGGACTATATTATTATTGGATCCAAGGTCGACCCAACAATAAGATATAGGAAGTCTGCGTCAATCACGCGGGTGACTTGGACTTTAAGTCCCCATTTGGCAAATGGATTTTACCAAGTGGGCGGGACCGGTGTTAAATCCGTGAGATCATGTGCCGTTGATGCTAACTTCGGCGAGAATTCCCGAATGATGCGTGGGGCATGATGCTCCTGCGGAACCGGATCGACTTGGATCGGTTAACTTCACTAGAGCCAATATACGGTGAAGTATGGCCTATCGTGCTTGGAATTCCCGTGCGCATATCCTCCTTTGTAAAGGTGATGCGGAAGTGTTTAGTCGCAAGGTTGCATTCTGGGCGACTCTTACGGACTCGGCCTAATGCGGGTGAGGAAGACTTGAATGGTGAGGGCTTCTTGAAGAGCTTCTCTCGTCTCTTTTGATAAGCGCTGACACTCATAGAGAGTGATCCTTGCGGGGATATTGGCTAATGGGCCATGGCGTAAGCGGTATGGAGAGTTAAGTTCGGTTTATCTCTTCCAATCGGGCCCGAATCGAGGCTGCCGGAGTTGAACTTCATCTTGGTGCTTTCTTTGTAGCTTCTTTGGCGACCACTTCATTGCGCTTTCTCTGTGCGGTGGGGATTTGTTGGTACCCCGGCTCACGAGGCGTTTTGGCATTAGGGTGGGGACTTACGGGTACTTGTATTTATACTCTTGTCCTCGGTGGCATGGGCTTGAGTTCCCCGCCGGACGGTGGAATGTTACCACTGTTCATCGTCTCCCTCGAGTGCGGAGTAGCATGACATGCCTTTCCCTTACCTGCTTTTTCTTGAAGAGGCTACCCATTGCTCATCTTCGGTAAGTGCGGGTGGACCCACAAGACTTAGCCATTGGTATATCTGATACAAGTCCTTTACGGCGTTGCTTGTGTGGGTCGTCATTCACCGTCTTCAGCGCAACTTTGACCAGCGGTTCGGGTTCAAACCATGTCAATGGCACCGACCGAAACTTATGGATACGCATTCGCTCGACCTTCTTCTCTTTGGGCGGCTTCATAGTAATGACCCTACATCAATTAAAGCACGGATTTTGTCCTTAAAATTGAAGCGAGGATTTAGTGGGGTGATGAGCGCCCTATGGTATGCACGGTATCTTGGGTCATTCGTGTTCATCGCCTCCTCTTGATTCGAATCGGAGGGAGCTTGATCTTGTTATTTTCCACAAGATATTTGAAGAGCAGGGAATCTCGTCGTCCAAAGGAATAGGACTTGGGAATCTCGGCTCTAAGGCCTTCGTTTTTGTGGCCAGTTGCCACGTTGGTATGCTGTTCGCGCCAGTATTCTTCTTCTTCTTCTTCTTCTTCTTCTTTGGGGTTGGAGTTAGAGCGTTTGGTTCATAACGCCCGTCTTGGCTTGCTCTTTCCCTTTGCGCGTGGGACAAAGTTAAGCGAACTTCGTTGTCGGTGACCCTCTCGCCTTTTTCTTTTGAGGAATCTCTCGGCTTGCTCTCCACGAACCTTCAAGTCCTTCCGTTATCGATGGTCTGTACCCATTGCTTCAAGCACATCTATTGATAAGTTCTTGTGGCAGGTTTGGAGGATGAACTCCTCGTTATTGGATCCGTAGTTCATTGCCTTGTTAGAATCGTTTAACAAAGATGTCCACGGTTTCTCCGTCTTTACGCTTCTCGTCGAACAGCGTCCGTCGATACCGGTATCGTCATCAAAGAAATTGGTAGGAAGCTAGACTCCATGTCGTCCCAGTTGTGAATGCTCCCGGCGAGGCGGTGGTACCGATGAAGGCAGCCCGAAGGGTGCCAGCGAATGACCGAACCATCAAGGGTTCGTTGCGAAATAACTCAGGGTGTGACTTGAAATAAATCAAGTCTTTGCGTCGGGGAACCCTTCCGTCAAATGGTGTGAAGTTTATTAAGTTAAACTTGACGGGTAGGATTGATTCCCACTCCCTCGGGTATGGGCAAGGAATACTGTTTCTTTACTTCTTGGCGGAAATCAATGAATTGATTTTGCTCTCCAAGTCTTTGATCTTCGCTCTCATGAGCAGCAGTCAGCGTGGTTGGGGGTTATCATCTTCACGGTGCTTCCTCGATCCGAATCGCTATCATCTTCATCGGCGTTGGCGCTGACTTGATTCACCTTGATGTTTTGTCGGGGCTTGGATGCGTTGGTGCGTGCATTTCTCTCATCGTCGCATGGCCAACTCCATTTCTAACGAAGTTTTCCGTTGTTTATTCAGCCGTCTAGCATTTTGGCCACTTGATGCATGCGATCATAAGTGTTTTGGGGCTCCCTCGCTAGATACGGTATGATCGGATCCGATTGCGAGCCAATATCGGACGCATCATCCTCATGGGTAACCCTTGAGCTTATCGTTATCACGGACCGTCGGATAGTCGGACATAAGCGAGTTAGCGTTGCGATCGCGTTGGAATAGCCGTGGCGATGATTCTTTCTTGGTCATATTATTAGTGACCTCGGCAACTCACCCTCTGGGAGATCATCCTTTTCGAAAGCCTTGTCCTAGGTCTCCGCATCTCGTGGTGAGTCTGGAAGCGACACCCTTTACGGAGCTTCTTGATGGCAATTGCACTCAGAGCATCGTCTTGATAAGCTTGGAGCACAAGCATGGCTGCGTCAATTTGGGGAATCCCCGAGATTTTCTCGTACCTCTTACCGATGATGCTGACTCATCGGTGTGTGTCGGAGCAACCTGCCGTATGTTGGCGTGATCTTTCGGGTATAACGTCCTCATCGTCGGATAAGCGTCTCCCAGAGGGCGGGTCAATCCATCGAAACTTAAAGTGACTTCGCTAGACTTCGCCGATGTAGCGAAGTCTCGGCGGACTTCGATTTTTCATCCGATAGGAGAGCTGCGAGAATCTTCTTGTCCTTGTTGGAGCAGGTGCGACCTCACGCATGAGGTGACCCGTGATTCTCTTCGAGGGCGAGGCGATCCTTGATAGTCGGTTTGGTGGTGGTGGCGGAGTTGGCTTCACTGCGATTGAATCTGAGCGCCTTTGTCTTTGGCGTCGTCGGTCTTGAGCTTTGGCGTTGGATTTGCAACGCGTATCCTTCGGCTTAAAAGGCGAAGTGTAGGCGGCGAGGTTGGGGCACCATTAGACTTGGGCCTCAAACTGGCGATGCGTTGGTGGCTTCTTTGCCACTTCCTTCTTTAACCACGAGCACATTGCACAGCTTCGTGCTATAGGAGTGCGGCGGAACTCCTGAAGTGTGGAAGCGGTTCCGTTTGACACGGACCCACTCGTCGGTTGGCGGCTTGGATAGACCGTCGATCACTTGAAGCCTCTGCGTAATGCGGATCTTAGATCCGCCGTAGCGGACCCCATCCATGGATTGCATGGCCTTGGCAAGCTTAGCGCCATGGTTTGTCGTCGCCTTAAGCTTCGCTTGGAGAGTGCTTAGCGCATCGTCGGCGTTCTTCTCGGGCACCATCCGGACTTGAGGCCGAAGGATTTCTCGGCCACTGCGGCGAGTTGGGCTTCGCCGTCACGGGGCTCTACATCGGAGGCCATCGGGTTCTCACTGCGAGACCTTCTTGGAGGCGGGGAAGCTGGATCACGGAGGAGGGTGAGGATAGGTACTCCTCGAACTTCTCACAGTGAACTTCGAACTTCGACCTCTTCTTCGGGATAGGGATCAGCGGTTGCGACACAGCGACCTCCGATGCGGTGGCTCCTGTAATTACGCCCGGCTTGTTGCGGTAAAGTTGGGATGATTGTCATTGATTTGAACTTGCTTACAAACTTCGCTGAAACAAATTCAAAGAAATATCGCCTTTTATTTTAAGGCTTACAATGAAAATCAAAAAGATTACAACTTTTATCCTTTTGAACAAGCGAGGATCTGTTATATCGGATCCTGCAACTGCGTGGGTTCTTTGCTGTCTGCGGGGACTTATTGTGTCCGTGGACCACGCCAATCCGATCCGTAGGAGCAGGGTTGCGGAACTACAGATGTAAAGGGGCTCGTTTCCACGAAGGAAGCGGCGCTGAGGATCACACTCACGAAGGAGAGGATCGCGGGCGGGTGAGATCTACTAGGAGAAATCGCTATCCCGAGATTAAGGCGAAGCTTAATCTAGAGGGTATCTGTGGTTCGACCAATTGGTTACCTTTTGATTGAAGATCGGCGTTGTGCGGACTTGCTTGCAGATCTTGTCGATGCCGAAGTAGATCTCGCAAGAACTCTTGAAGTCCGAGCCTTTGAAAGATCCCAAAAATCAATCGGAAGCCCGCTCCAAAATCCTGTCCCCTTGAAGTGAGGAGAACCCCCTCCTCGGCCACTTGGCAGAGGTACCTCGGCAAGTTGGCAGGGTGGCTGACCATTGTGGTAGAGCCACTCGCCACTTGGTAGAGTAACTCGACCAAGTTGGCCGTAGCCGCTTCTTCTTCCCGCCGTTCGTCGTTTCCGACTCTTGGCTTTCTCGGGACTTAGATTCCGTGCGTATTTGATTAGGGACTAATTCTTGGTTCGTTCGGTTCAGCGGTCGAAATCCGATCGTCCATTCAAGTCCGGTTTAAGCCGTGCTTGTGGCGTTGTGGGTTCGCCGTCGATTCGCGTCTTAACGATCCGGCGTGCGCATCATTCGATGGGTTGTCATTCGCCGACTCCCGTCGAGTTGGTTTGGAGATCTTGTAAGTATTTTCCGCCTACACAATTGTCGAGACAATTGATTCGAGAACAAGTTATGATAATACATCTAAATAAAAATCGTAGCGACACTGGTGAACAAAGAGGGCGAGAAAAGTCTCATGACACATCGGACTTCATTGGCGCAATCGGTAATGTGAAGGAAGCAAAGGTCGACCTTGGCGGCGGCTAATTTTCCTCTGGATCGCTCGGGCAGAGCCTTGGCTTCCTTCTCAAGTTCCTCTTGAGTTAGCGGCAATAGCGGCGCGTGTTCCCGACGCGTCGCCTCGAGGACTTGCTTCTCCGTTGATGACATCACGGACTACGGTGCACTCGCGGCGTGAAATCCTTCGCGTCTTCTCCCCTTGAGCAGTCGATCCTGTCGTTCGACATGGGTGTGGTACAAGTTTATCTTCTGGCTGTCGGCGTTGGCCTTCATATGAGTTGAAAATATGATCTCTTGCTCGATATTTTCCTCTCGCTGGCAGCGTTCACGAAGCCTTGATCAGAGCCGATGCGGAGTCGTATCACCTCATCGCATGATTCAAAAGGCTAAATCATCCACCACGGTATGCAAGAGTTAGCCGACTAGTGAGCTTTGCTCACAGCGATTGGTGAGGGCCCAACCGCGGCTGAATTTCCTCCAAGATACTCAATATGAATGGTGAAGACCATAAAGTCTCCCATCTAACCTCGATAATAGAGATCGCTGCTTCAAACCATTCTCCAACAGTGAAGGAGACCCATCCAGGCGGAGTCGAGGAGCAGATTTTTGGCGGGGCAATCTCGGCAATAGGTTGAATCGTGGAAGTGGTCCGTCAAGATTAACACAGGGCCTCCACGCGCCTATACTCGAAGGGTCGGAAATCCGGTTTCGACCAAAAGTACGCAAGGGAGGCGGTGGGCGGATGATGGAAGCGATCCCTCAAACTTCGTCATCGAAATTATGATAGTAGGCTCGAGCTTGGCGGGTTTCTTCTGCGGTGTTAATACCATTGTGGTTCGCTTCCTCGGTGGAAAGAGTCTTCTCGGATGACCTTAAGAATCGAGACTTGACATTTGGAGCCCGAAATAGGCGAATAGTCGCCGGAGCATCCGCCTACCAAGAACAAAGGGTTAGCAGATCATTTAGGAGGAATATCTTGAAAAAGGAAGCGGATATAGGCGTAGAACTCTTCTCGAAACCCATGAGATCGATCCGCGACGACCTGCGAATATGATTTCATCATCGTATTAAAATCGGGAGAGCGAAAAATATAGCGCATAATCAGCGTATATTCCGTTCTGACGAAATGGTGTGAAATTAATCGCTCCGTTAAAACATCGAGGCGATCTTTGAAGCCCCAATCCTCACGAAATTCGTGAGATAAGTCCGACACCTTATAATGGGATCAATCCCGAACACACTGGATGAATTCGATAATATACGTCACATAAAATACGGCGTATTCTATCCATTTGATCGTAGTGCGCCGAATCGCTCCCCATCGTCGGCCCGAAATATAAGCGTCGACCCTCACAAAGGAGAGCGGTGTCTGGCTATCGATTCTCACAGGAGAAATCAAGGCTATATGGCGTCGTTCCCGAAAGGAATCAAGGCCATGCAATTTATAAATCGCGGGTTGTGAATGGCGGTTTAACACGAAGATCTCACCGAAAAGCGATGGTGGTGCGTCGTCCGCGACGGAGTAAGCGGGCGGCTCCTCGAGGCCGTGATCTTCAGCGACATCAGCGCAAAAACAAATAGGGTCAAATATGCGGTCAAAAATCAACAAAATCGAAGACCACCAGCCAGCCGGTTATCATGCAAACGGACCAAGCCCGCGGGCAGCGCTGAGCTTCGGCCAGGCAGCAGCGCGGTAGCGCCCGAACTTCGGCCATGACGCTGATGCGCCGAGCAGCGCCAGACGAAGCGAGCCGCCGCCCGCGCCAGCCGTCGAATCGTCGCCATCCGGTGCGTCGTTGACATCGCTCTCCGCCTTGGTTGCACACTGTTCATGCACAAAACAAAACAAAGAGAAAGAAAGAAAAGAAAAAGCGTCGCGGGACACTCGTACACATACCTCGTTGATCGAAGGAGATGAGAGCGGCGAGCGAGCGAAAACAAGAGAGAGCACGCAGGGGCGGCCTAGGTCGAGAAGAATAGGAGGGTATGGGTATTTATAACAACTCTAATGGGCCCAACCAATTCTAATTAGGACTCTAATCAGCCCTAATTAGGAGTCCTAATGGAACCTTATCCGGATGTCAAAATAAGTGCCAAATTAGTTAGTTGATTGGCTCCTACCATCTCCGCTATATTTGGAAAGATTCGAAGATTTATTGTGAGAATAACACCCGGATAGCGTTGGCCTTGATCAGCGGCGTGCTAATCCTACTCCACTAGGATTGGTATAAAGCTGTTTCCTAATTTGTAGAAGTTCAGGAAGAATATTTTCACAAAAATATTCTTAGGGATATTTCGATCATCACGGATGCATCGGCGCCAATCAGCGTGTGATCCTACTCAACTAGGATTACGATATGCTGTTTCCTAATTTGTCGAGAAGTTCGGGAAGAATATTTTCACAAAAATATTCTTAGGGATAACTTCGATCATCGCGGTTGCATCGGCCAATCAGCGGCGCCCAATCCTACTCCAACTAGGATTACAGTATAAGCTGTTTCCTAATTTATCGAGTTCAGGAAGAATATTTTCACAAAAATATTCTTAGGGATAACTTCGATCATCACGGTTACATCGGCGTAATCAGCGTGGCCCGATCCTACTCAACTAGGATTACGTATAGCTGTTTCCTAATTTATCGAGAAGTTCGGAAGAATATTTTCACAAAAATATTCTTAGGGATAAGTCGATCGCATGAAGTGCATCGGCCAATCATCAGCGTCATATAATCCTACTCCAACTAGGATTATGAGTATAAACTATGCCCCAATTTAGCGAAGTTCTGGAGAATATTACCATGTTCTTAAGGATAACTTCGATAATCTTCAATTTCCTCCGCTATGGAAAAAGTTAATTTTGAGAGACTTATATAGTAGAACAACGCTCTACCTTGAAAGAATCGAGACCCCCACCATATCGGCGATTAGATGCGTCGCGTAGAGGCCTACTAGCAGCGATTGAGGTGGAACAAATCCGGGAAGAATACCTCCCACGTGGATGAATACACTCCAGCGAGGTAATACACTGCGGCGCCCGGCCAGGCGTCGTCGACAAAGATTCACCGATCAGCGGTTGGGATCCCGCGTAGATCGCCGCATGCCAGTCAGCGTTGCACTCGCCGATTGAAGGCCAAAACCCATGGCTTGAAGACAATTAGCGGCGTGCGTAGTGAAGAATTCCCGATCAGCGGAGGAATCTCGATGGTCAATGGGCGACAATCCACCAGTGCGAGTCAACAACAAATAAACTCAATTAGCTTCTGATTCGAAATTCCAACAGCGGTCAAGCAATAAATGCAGACCGCAACACCCCGGTATCCTACAAAGCAGCGGAGAACACAGAAATTGGAGGAATCAAATCTGGAGCCAATCTCAAAAGAAATTTATCTACCGACCGGTCAAGATCTCAACAACGGTCGGACAAAAATGCGATGTAATAGCCGACAATCCTACAAGCGGAAAGTGAAAGGGTGGAGAGATCAAAAGCCAAGGTCATTCACAAGTCCCATCCGCGCCGATCAAAGGGTGAAGGGCTCATCATGTCCAAAGCATCGGTTCGGCAAGAATCGGCCGAGGCGGCTGGAGGGGTATCGTGGCGTTAAAATTGCTCATCGGTGCGAGCGAAACTTCGTGACGGTGGGTTAACAACCAACAACCCATTCGACAAACCGCGCCGATTGACTATGCATAGCAGCGTAAAGCGGGTCGCGAACACACGAAATGGGTCAACAAAGGCGTCACGAATCAGCGAGGCTACGTGTTATGGAATGAATCAAACAAGCAAAGCTTCAGCGAGATTGATCGGGCCCAAACATCGCGATCGGATTTGAACATCGGCCGATCGTCACCTAAATCGTTGGCGGGATGAAACCAATCAAGTGAACCAAGCGGACTTAGAGCGGCGGCGACAAGGTGGAATAATAGCGTCACGGAAAAGTCCGAAAACCAGAAGCCGAAAGCGGCGTCAGGCGAAAGGACACCGTTTGGTGTCAAACAGTGGCGGAACACCAAAGGTGTCCGGCATAACCGGACACCATTTAGTGTCGGCCAGGCGGACACCAATGGTGTCCGGCGGTAACCCTCTCTGTTTTCCTATAAATAGTGAGGGGGTGCTCATTGAAAAAGGTTGGATTGGTCGGATTTTTGGAGATTGGATTTTTGATATTCTTGAGAGAGCCTCGCGAGATCCACGAGCCGTCGGCCTTACGATCCGAGAACGCGGCGAAACCGCAGCGAATCTACAAACGAGGTAGCGAACTTCGAGTTACTCTGGTCGTATTTGATTTCTCCTAGTAGATCTCACGTTCGTGATCCTCTCCTTCGTGAGTCGCGATCCGGCGATCCTCTCGCCGTGAGTGTGATCCCCTCAAGTCGTCGTTTCCTTGAAGCGAGCCCCTTCCGTCTGTAGTTCGAACCGGGTTTCCACAGATCCGGAATTGCGGCGGTGGTCCGCGGGCGAATAAAAGTCCCGTACGGGCAAAGAACCCGCATAGCGAGATCCCATAAAATAGAGATCCTCGTGTTTGTTCACAAAAGGAAGAAAGTTGTAATTTTTGTTTTCATTGTGCTTAAAATAAAAGGCATTTTCTTTTGTTTGGAATTTTGTTGTAGGCCAACGAAGGCGTAAACAAATTCAAGCGAGCAATGAATAACAAACCAACTTTTCTGCCAGTGATGATTTTTACGTGTTGACCTCCGATATTCCAACCTCCTTCAAACTCCTTTAACCTCCAAATATGAACACCTCCACTCCCTCCTCCGACCTTCAGCAAAACATCCTTGACCACCACTTAAATGAAGAAAGAAATCCGCCTAGACGCTAGTCCGGCACCTAAGCTTTCTATAACATTGATATTTACTATAAATTATTGCAATTAAAAAATTAAAAAAAATCTCCTAGGCTCTAGGCGTCGGGTCCAACGTCTAGGCCTCCTAGCGCTTTCTATAACCTTGTTAGTTATTATTTTGGCTATTTAGTATTTAAGTATGCATGGTTTATTGTGGATCTAAGATTGCTATCTATTTTTATTTTTTTTGCAAATTTATATGAATTTAATACATATTTTATCAATTATTATAATTAAATAATTTTAAAATAGCAAAGGCGCCTGGCTAAGGCTCATTTCCAACCTAGTCCGCCTCATGCTAATAACATTGTGTGTGTGTGTGTGTGTGTGTGTGTGTGTGTGTGTATATATATATATTTGTTTTCCACCCCTAATCAAGGGGATGATTATGGAAATCTACCATTCTTATCAAGTATTTAAGCACTCCTTGTTGCAAACATATTCTTCATATCACACTAAAATATATAAAAAAGTAGTATCCTTTCAAGCCATCAAAGATCTAAACCTATGCATTTAGTTTTAAGCAGTCGAGACAGTCTACTTATAGGCAATATCAGTAATTCTAATATGGTTAATAGAAGAGAAGATGAGATTTAAAGAAAGATGTCTGGATTCTGTTAGAAGTATCTTCTTCTTGGCAATACTCGACACACAGGGTCAAACCAACTACCTCAAAGGAAAACATTTAACACTATAACCTCTTACTAACTTTCTTATCTGACTTTTATAGAATATTTTCATGTCATCAAGAGTCAGACGCTGAGTTATAGATCCATGTGAAGTTTCTCGTGAGAAACTGGCGTTCAATTCTGGAAACACCAGCCATGTTTCAATGAAACCGAAGGGAAGGAGACTGAAGACAATCTATTTATGAGGAGGGAGCAATAGCATGAAGTAATAATCTATTTATGAGGAGAAACATAAGGTTATGATATGAAACATTGGCTTTGAATTGGAGGGCCATCCTAGAAAGCAACTTGCTTCTCTTGGTAGCTACCTTTGTTTAATAACTAAATCCATGTATTGGATTAGATGATAAAATGTGGAGTTATCAAGCCAGAGATGTAACTATACCAACTTGTGCAATTTGCTTGAGCACTCAATAGAGATCTTGTCTTTTAATTTATTGAATATTAAGTAGTTGATTTCCCTTTGTCAAATAGCACATTCTTCCAATTTATAGGCAATCTGATGGCACCACTTATGCAATACAAGAAATTACATTGTACAAAGACGATGTAAAGCAGAGTTAAAACAGGACATACTATTTAAACAACAGGCACACACACATCTTAAAATTTTGGATCAACAATAATGATCCCTATGTTATTTTATGTAGAGAGCTGGTTATCTCTAACAGGTTCAATGTTTTTGGAGATGAATATTATTAGAGGAAGTCATCACAGTGTACTGTACGATGAGAGTGATCGTTTTAGTGACTTCTTTGTGATTAGAAAAAGTCTTCAGTGAACATATGTGATAGGAGATTTTGAGAATTGTATGTAACTGTAATCTGCTCTGAAAATGGGGAAAAGGTAATGAACTTTATTATCAAACTTGAACTAGGACCTATAATTCTTAGACTTTACATAAGAGTATTTTTTTCTCTTTCATGTTCATGCTTATGTTTCTCACAACTTAGGGATGCTCAAGTCCTCATCATTTTCCTTATAGAAGATGCCAGCACATTAAGTTCATTCATAATGGAATCGCATCAATAGTTCTATAAGGTTTAAGATAAATCAAATAGCCAGGAATTGCGTCACGACTCTGCTGATGTGGTGGTTGAAGACAAGATACATACAATATGAGGGGTAAACGTTTCACATTTATGGTGAAAAGTGCTAGCTCATTGCATAACTGACATAAAAACACAGTTCAATAATTTCAAAACTTAGATTACGTCTTAAATTTGTAGCATTAACATTGTTATGCTAAGTAAATCAATTTGTAATTTGATTGTACAATCTGAATCAAAAATATTCAGCACCCACAAACAACTTGTTGACTAAATCCTACAATGTGGGAAGAACAATTGACAATGCTTGAACAGAATCTAGTAACACTCTATCCATAGCTTTAGACCCTCGTCTTAGAGCAATGATAGTGCAAACTCCATGAACTTGCATCACAAGGCAATCTGATAGGCCCATCACTTGGCAATCCAAACTTCGACTTGGACATCTTGAAGAGCTCACGAAGATAGAGCTTTGAGGTATGATAAAGGGATCATGAACCTCCTTGCATCCGAAGTATATCTTTTAGGCGGAGGCTTCACCGAACACAAAGATATCTATACAAAGCGGATAATAACACAACCGGATATAACGGTGAAGAAACGAAAGAAACGGATTTGCGGGATTTAGCGTGGTTTGACCGATGACCTCGTCCTGAGAATAGCGAGAGAATTTACTAATCAAAGAGAAGGTTACAAATGGGGAACCACTCAAATATCTCCCCAAACTCTCAGAGGATAACACTAAAAGAAAAACTCTCAAATTTTATTTTTTTTCTTCTCTACCTCTCTTATTTCTCTCTTTCTTATTTCTCTCCCTCTTTTCTCTCTGTCAAGTGATGATTTTTTCATCTATTAAACACTAAGCTTTTATAGGCATACATCCATGTGTGAAAGGGACCGAAAGTTGGTGGAATAGAGGGGCTAAGGAGTAGGGGTAAGTGACACGAATGGTTGGCGCTTTGAATTCAAAGTCACAAAACAACAAATCTCCACCTTGACTTTGAATATAAAGATCTTCTCTTCACTCTTCTTTGTCTGCGCCATAAGCCCTTATGGGCTTAACCTCCGTTCGTTGAATTCCAAGCAATTGAGGCAATGCTCGAACTTCTTGCGAAGTCTGAGCCGTCATCATATCTGGATTATCTGCGGATCCAATTTTCTCAATTTTGATGACTTTAATTTCTCGATAAAATGATACGACATCTATATGTTTGGTTCTTTCATGATGCATCGATGCCGTCAAATGTATGGCACTCTGGCTATCACAATACAGTAGTAACACCTTGGTGTAGCGAGAGATCTTCAACCAAACCTCTTAACTAAATGGCTTCTTTCGCATACATCTGTCATATACTACGCACCGATGGTGGACAAAGCAGCGAGTCATTTGTAAATTAAGCCTTCCACTAATGGCACTACGAAGAGTGAATACATAACTGTCAATGATCGTCTCTTATCTAAATGGCATAATCGTCGGAATAGCCAAGTATACGCAATCGAATTTGTATTCACGCCAAAATATAAACCAATATTAGCGAATCCTCTCAAATATCTAAGTACCCATTTCATAGCACCCGATGGACCTTTCGAGCTTATCCATATCTGGACTCACAACACATTTGCATGTGAAATATCGGGCGGTCGAGACCATAGCATACATAATGCTTCCAAGTACGCACTAGCATAAGGAACACAAGACATGTATTGTGCCTCCTCTTCCGTCGAGGTGATAAATCTGAAAGAGCGAAAATGGCGACAAGTGGAGTCTTCACAGGCTTGGCATCAAGCATGCCAAATCTCAACACCTTCTTGATGTACTTCTCACGAGATAGGAATAAACTTCCTTCTTGCTGTTCTGTGGATCTCCATCCCCAAAATCTTCTTTGCTGCTCCCAAGTCCTTCATCTCAAATGCATGTTTAAGTTGAGATTTCAATTCGTTGATTTCTGACATATCTTTAGCTGTAATCAACATGTCATCAACATACAAAAGTAAATATACAAAAGAACCATTATTGAGCTTTTTATGATAAACACAACTATCATATTTACTCCTAGAGTAACCATGCTCAAACATGAAAGTATCAAATCTCAAATACCACTGTCTCGGAGACTGTTCAACCCATAAAGAGATTTCTTCAACTTGCATACATGATCTTCTTTACCTTCAACAACGTATCCCTCTGGTTAATGCATAAAGATCTGCTCCTCAAGCTCGCCATGTAGAAACGCCGTCTTCACATCAAGTTGCTCAAGTTTCAAATTAAAATGGACAATCATGGCAAGCAACACCGCAATTGGCGTGTTTACAAGCGGAGAGAATACTTCATTGAAGTCCACACCCTCGGTTTGGTGTAGCCAGCTACTGGCGTGCATTGTATCTTCGAGAATGTATCACGGAGCTCCTTCTTTCTTCTTGAAGACTCATTTACGACCAATAATTTTTGTCCCCTTGGTGGCTTCACTAACTCCATGTTTGGTTCTTGTGAAGAGACTCCATCTCTTCGGTCATCGCCTTGATCAATCGCTGACCTCGTTGCCACTAATAGCCTCCTTGTAGGTAGAAGGCTCGGAATCTCAATCGATCTGCTTATACTCAAAGCGTAAGCAAGCATGTGCATATGTCGAGGAGGTCGGATCTGTCTTTCTCCGTTGTCAATATTGTCTTGTTGCTCTTCGCGTATCGACATCACGAGTTGAACCATCCAGCGGTATCAAGCTGGTTCAACATGGCCTCAAGCACTCCTTTGAAGCGAGTTCTCTAGCTCCACCTTGCTTCCTAACTCCTTTTGTGGTATCAACAACAAACTCCTTTCTCGGTGAAGCATGGATTTCTCATCAAAAGTAACATCCCTACTAATAATAAACTTAGGTGATTTAGGATCGAGAACACCACAATCTATATCCCTTCACCCGATAGCATATCCTAGAAAGATAGCTTTCTTTACTCACGGGTTCAAGCTTACCATCATTAACATGAAAATAAGCGCGCAACCAAATACTCTTAAATGAGAGTAATTAGCGGGGGCACCAGACCATACCTTTTACGGAGTCTTAAAATCAATTCTTTGTAGAAAATCTGTTTATCAAATAGCAAAATTTGTATTGGCCCGACCCAAAGTCTTTTGACAAATCGGCATTAGAGAGCATGCAGAGCTCTCTCTAAAAGTTCTGTTCATCCTTCGCAGCTCCATTTCTTTGTGGTGTATGCCGGCATGCGATGGCGCACAATACCTTCATTCTTGAAGCTGGTCAAACTCGTGGAACAAAACTCCATCCCATTGTGGGTTGAGGCACTTCACTTTCTTTCATGTTTGCTTTTCAATCATAACCTTCCATTGCTTGAAGGTTGCAAACACATCACTCTTATGCTTCAAAGGATACACCCAAACTTTTGGAATAATCATCAATTAATGTTAGCGAGAAAACCGGCTCCACCTTCGATGGAACACGAGAGGACCCCAAATATCTGAATGGATATAATCTAAAGTACCCTTGGTTACGTGAACACCGTTACTAAAGGAGATTCTATGGTGTTTGCGAAAACACAATGCTCATAAAAGTCTAGTTTGCTAGTTTTCTGACCACAAAGCAGACCTTGTTTGCTCAATACATCTAGTCCTCTCTCACTCATATGCCCTAACCGCATATGCCACAAACGTGTGGTGTCTGAATCTGAATCCTTTGAGGATGACACTGCTGCAACACCTTTCACTGTACTGCCTTTAAGGATATAGAGGGTATTTACCTTCTTTCCTTTCATCACAACAAGAGAGCCTTTACTAACTCTCAAAACTCCACCTTCAACCGAAAACTTAAAACCATTTGAGTCAAGGGTGCCTAAAGAAATGAGGTTCTTCTTTAACTCTGGTATATGTCGAACATTACTCAATATTCTAATAATACCATCATGTGTTCTAATCTTAATTGACGATACCGCAGTCTTGCAAGGCATATTATTTCCCAACAAAATATTCCCACCATCAATAGAGCATATGTGACAAACCAATCCTATGCGGACACATATGGTAGGAACAACCGAATCAAGAACCCACTCATCTTGTGAATGAGTATTAACACTAGCGAAGAACATCATGTGAACTAAAAGACTCTTGATTCTGATGACAAGCAGAGTTTCACCTCCCAAGACCCGTGAATTATCCTTTGCTTTGGTTTTGGACAATTAGGCTTTATATGCCCAAACTTGTGGCGATAATAACATTCAACATTTTTCTTTGCCTTGATTTTGATCTAGACATGTTTCTAGATTTACCTCTACCACCACACCCTTTTCGGGGCGACCACGGCGAACAAGCCTTCAGCTTGATCCTCACCTCCTCGACAAGCGCTTTCTACCTTAACTCTTTTGAATGTAAGGCTGATTTGACATCCTCTAAAGAAAGTGTATCTCTACCGTATAACATGCTATTAATAAAATTCTCATAGGAAGGAGGTAATGAACATAATAAGATAAGGGCTTGATCTTCTTCATCGATTTTGACATCAATATTCTTTAAATCCATAAGAATAGTATTAAGTTCATCTAAGTGGTCTTTTATCGCGCCTTCCTTCATCTTGAAGAATGAAGCGTTGCTTCAAGTAGAGCTTATTAGTTAGAAATTTCGTCATGTACAAGCTCTCTAGCTTGAACCATAGACCGGCGGCGATATCTTCATCGGCAACCTCCCGGAGAACCTAAATCGGCCAAAACGTATGGCACTATGCGCCTTCATTTCAGCTCTTCTTTCTCATCATCGGGCATAGATTAGGCAACTTGTCTTTTCAGACAAGACTTTGAACGATCCTTGTTGTACTAGGAGAGCCCTCATTTTACTCTCCACAAAGCTGAAGTTGTTTCTCCGTCAAATTTCTCCACTTTGTATTTTGCGAAGACATCTTGAAGCCCACTAGAGCAGTAACTATACTGCGTGAGCGGTAGTATTTATGAAACGATGCCGTGCTTCGTGAATAGTACGTCTGCGTGAACGATATCTTAGCTCGATACCGGTTTGTTGCGGCGGGGGCTTCACGAACCAAAAGATGTCTATACAAAGCGGATAATAACACAACAACGATAAACACGGTGAAGACAAAGAAAGAAACGACATAAGTTGCGTGGTTGGTCGGTTATGACTACGTCCACAGAGAATATGAGAGAAATTCACTAATCGAGATTACAAATGGGGAACCACTCAAATATCTCAAACTCGAGGATAACACTAAAGAAAAACTCTCAAATTTTATTTTTTTCTTCTCTCTTTTATTTCTCTCTTTCTTATTTCTCTCCCTCTTTTCTCTCTGTCCGAGTGATGATTTTTTTCATCTATTAAACACTCGCTTTTATAGGCATACATCCATGTGTGAAAGGGACACGAAAGTTGGTGGAATAGAGGGGCTAAGGAGTAGGGAGGTAAGTGACACAGGAATGGTTGGCAGCTTTGAATTCAAAGTCACAAAACAACATATACAATGAAGTTGCCATTGTTGGATTCAAGTTGAGCATCATTTAGCACTGACGAGACTCTCTTAGCCAAGGCAGACAGACACCTTCTTTGTGAGTTTCTTAGGGTTCACCATTGCTAATGTATAGATCTACAAACAATTTTGTTTCTTGTGTCTAAGATTGGGAATATGATGAGAAGAATAGCGGGATAATTGCTAGTTATAGAGATAAGGAGTGGCCCATTGACAAGCTGGAGAGTTATGTACTTTGTATAAGAGAGGAAACAGAGGCATATGGCTACTATTGAAATGGTATCATTTGAGGGAGAGATATGTTTGGGTTTACAAAGCATAGCCTTATCTTGTTCCTTGAAATACTACATGCCGGATCCAGCTAACTGTTTGTACATTCATTATTTGGAAAATTCCTCTCATTTTTATGGAAATGGGATTGAAGACAGTCCTTGTGACAAGTGGAATTTTTGTAGAGTGAGGAGCGAGCATTAATGTGTATCGATTTTAGGTGGAGGTTGAATGATAATTCTATGGATCCTTGTACTTTTAATATGTATGTATCACTTACGTTCAACCTTTACTTGAAAAAGAGATTGTTAAACTGGTGTTGATTTTCAATAGGCTCAAAATAGTCTGTATTCTTTACTAGACTATAGGCATTGTGTGGCAAACCTCTGTGATTAATGATCAGAATTTTCAATGATGAGAGATAACAATCATTTTTACTCAATGCTTCCACATATATATCAAGATGAACCAAGATTAATAAGATTTATTTTTGACGATAAATCTGACAAGCTTTGGACCCTCTAAAAGTAAACGTTGTATTTCTATTAAATGATAGAGGATGTAGATTTCAGTTCGTCCTCGTAACCAAAATTTTAAAGCAGCACCTTTATTCTCTTGCAAACTTCCATTTTTGTCTTAGAACCGTTTCATGACTTGAAGAGTCAGAGACAGTGAACTACAGTCCATTAGAGCTTTGTCGTAATCGTTGAATCTAATAAAACACATGCATGGACAAACCTTTTATACAAATAGCTGAAACACTTAAAAGTTCTCATCAAACATGTAGGAATAAAGAAGTTACAAGGGGAGAGGACTTAGAATATATAAATATCTATTATAAACAAAAAATTTCAACTTCAGTATCATCTATATAATCACTGAACTACGTCTATAAACCCCTACTACGACTTATTTCTCAACAACGTAATTCAATAGCTTCCCATGTCTAAGCTTGTGATCAGCATGGCAATAAGTGAAGATAACAAGCTATAGAATGAATTCAATATCTATTTGACTTCAGAGCTTCAAATCGGGCAGTAATTGCATCATAATCAGGCAACTTGCGATGAACATGAGCAGAAAAACTATCAGTTGATTTCCTTTCAGATTGATCACTACGAGGCAGCACTGGAGCTGGTCGATTTGGTGGAGGATGGCTATCTATTTCTTCATCAGTATCTAATCCATCAGAATCATCAAATCTTATATCCGAGTTTATTCTTCTATCAGCATAACTGTTTCTTCGAGAACCTTCTTATCGTCCAAATCAACGAATCCATGTTATCATCATCATCATTCATAAAGTTCGACCTGTGGAAACTCTGAGAAGCGAAAATCTTGGAGGGGTTGTTGTTTCTAGCTGAGGTTTGAGTGGAGTCTGAGGATTGTCTTCTTGAGTTCGCTGAGTTGGTTTGGTGATTAGAATTTTGGTTGGCAAGAAATGCTGCAGCTTGTGCAGCAGCCGAAACTGCTTGAGCTGCAGAATCTGCTGCTGCTTGAGCTGCTGAAGCTACGTCTTTGAACTGCATAGGGGACTGTTCTCTGCCACTGTGAGGTCTGAAAAGACCAAACAAGGATTAATAAGTTTGAAGAAGTAAAATAAAGGTTTTTCTTTTTCTTTCTTTTTTTTTTTCCATAGAATGGTTTTTCTGATATTGATCACCCCAAAATCATGCTTATTTTGAAATATTGGCCACCAAATACTTTTAAGTTACACCAAATAGGTTCTCTAGTAAAAATCTTTTATTTTAACCTACAATTAGTTAAGAGCCTAAAATTGTTTCAACATAAACATGACTTAGGAGACCAATTTCAGAGAAAACCTTAAACTAAATGATTATAAGGACTCAAGACCATATTTTGAGGATAACTAACCTGGAATTATTGTCTTTCGCTTGCACACCATCCTGCGAAAAAGTAGGCCTCATCGGAATGCTGGAGGCACTCACAAATGAACATGGTTTAGGAGACAATTTCAACATAAACATGATTTAGAAGACCAATATCAGGAGGAAAAAAAACCCTAAAATAAATGATTATCGGACTTGTGACCATATATTTGAAGAGTAACTAACCTGAAATTACTTTCTTTTGCTTGCATATTATCCTGTGAAAGAGTAGGCTTCACTGACATGCTAGAGGCACTAACAAAAGAGCGTGGCCCTTCCTGTGATATTAGTGATTAGACTAATAAACTGTGAACTAAAATGTAATATCATGGCTAGAGTGAGAAGTTATTAGCAAACATACGAGCAGTTCTTCTGGAGGTTGGAGAAGCTCTTTTTCAGATTCTGTTGCATCCCACTCTACCTGATATTCTTTAGCTATTTCCTTCATTACTTTCATCTTTACTTCACCGCTAGGCTTTCGAACTGATAACTTCTCTATTAGCTTTAGAAAACACGAAGTTTAATGAAAGCTCATCAGAAATAGACAAAGACCAAGGCACAAGACAATGAAAAATTTTGCAGCGCGAAAATTAAGTGTCAATCCTCATCTAGTGCACCTCCAAAAATTATAAAAATAAGATCATACCATGCGATTAACACCAGATTCAGGACGTAAATCTCTTGCAGCAGATACAAAGTCCTTCCCGTACTTCTTTTCAAATATCTCAGTAATCCGGTTGAGTTCTGGGATCTCTGAGCACCTTGGAGCAGCATATATCAAACTCGAAATCCCTTCTTTAAGATCAGCTGGGCAATCCCTAAAGAAGGGTGAAAATTAAGCTAACTGAAATCAGAAATGAATATAATGAACTTTTGTACAAGCAAAAGGTAGAAAGTGAACAAACCTCTGTTTCGCTATTATTGGGAGGCGAACCACAAGTAGTTCGCAGAAGAGTTCAATAATCTCGTTTGCTGCCATAACATTTTGTTCTCTGATCACATGTTCAACCTACAGGGTCATATGATTTCTTATAGTACCATAGAACTTAACGTTGCAGAATTCATTCAAGTGTTTATCCCAAATGTTACAGACTTTATACATGACATATAATTGTAAACATAGGCTCCAAGGGAATCACTGAAATTGTGAAGCTCATGCATAGGTAAAAGCCAAATCCAATAGCATTTTCAGCAAGGCGAAGACTTCTGTCCTGATTTCTATCTATATTACAAACTCAAAGTTACATGCTAAGTTTCATACAACCTATTCAAAATATCCAGTAACCTTGTCATTTATATCTCCAATTCAGCGGGAAGTAGGACTTCAAGCAAAGAATAAGTTTGTTTCTTATTTAATTAGCTTTGAACTGGCAACAAAAACAGTTAAAAGATTAGAAGAAACCATCTATTATAAATTACTAGTTCTCTTTATGCTTAATTTTCTCTCTTTTTTGGCAATTTAGAGTGTAATGAAACTCATCATCATCTGCTAAAAGAATATTGCTTATTCAATGTTTTGTTTTTCCCCTACTTGAATCGGGACTAGTCCTCTCCTTACTGTTAAAATCTCGACTCCGCCCTGGTACTGACTAAAGCTTGAAATGAAGTTGATTAGAATTGGTTGTTTGCTCCAGAGTCATTACATCAAGATGGAAAGTCATGGATGAATGATGAGAAAAGATGATATTTAATATCAAATTTCTGAATTAAGGCTAAATATCATAACCCCACCTAACTTTGGATGATTTACAGAAAACCCCTACCTTTGAGATTTTATCAGAAAACCCCCCTAAATTAGGGGGACTTTCTGATAAAATCTGAAAGTTCACGAGGGTTTTCTAATAAAATTTGAAAGTTAAAGGGGGGTTTTGTGATAATCCCGATTCTTAAGGGGGCTTTTTCTGGTATTTTGAAAGTTAAGGGGGGTTTTCCGTTAATTGTCCAAAGTTAGGGGGTTCTGATATTTAGCCTAAATTTCAGGTTAAATCATATGCTGTTGCTGAAATTTTGTGTAAAGTCTCTTTCTTTACTGTCCTAGTTCCGTTATTTTAGAACTTTAAAATCATAATTGACTCTAAAATTTCAAAAATTAATATTTTTTCTCAAAAACAAGAAAGATCACTTACCCTGATCCTCGCAGTGTCATCGTGTCCAGACTGCAGGAGCATGGAGAGATCGCGCCTCATCTGGCGAACCTGGACCTCTCTCTTGTTCCTCAAGAGCTTTATCCTCGCCGTCGCCAGCTTCGCCTCAGTTTTGCTACCAAAAAAGCTTCCTTTTTTAGAAACCCATTTCCCAAAAGAGAAAGAAACGAAGAAGAAACAAGGAAAGATACCATTTTGAGGAGTTGAAGCCTCTGCGGAAGAGGAAAGAACCAAAACCCATCAGTTTCTTGAAGGAAAGAGAAGAGGATTTGATCTCTGGAGACATCGCTGAGAGAGAGGAGGAGGAAGAAGAAATAGAGGAAGAAGAAAGAGAGGAGTGGGGCCCGGTTTTGCAACGGTAACTTAGGGGTTTTGATTTTATATGTGCTTGTTTTAGGGGGGCTGGGCTTAATAGTGTAGCTGAACTTTTTGTTTTAAATGGGGTTGGATCAGGTCACTCGCCGGTGAGATTTAAGTGTTTCTTGTTTTGGTGAAATACTATTGAGGAGGCACGATGCGATGCGTGCATGCTCGATAGGTGGACGAAAAATTTTAACGAACTGCTTAGTTAAACTTTTTGTACCTTTAGAAAATTTTCAATTTATGATGGTTTTGCGAGTTTGAAAGTTGTAGGGTGTTGTTTAATCAAAATTTTGCATGGTGCGATTTGTAAAGGTTTTGTGTATTTGTCGAATTGTTATAACTCTTTCGGTCAAGTTTTAAAACTGGGGTTTTTATGTAAATCCCATTTTTATATTTATTCAGTGGCATTTTTATTCTTCTCCATTGTGTAAGTCGGTGGCGGTACCGGTGAAGCGGTTTCTGGTCACGAAAGGATAGGCAGAACACAAGCTCTCCCTACCTTCGATGTGATGGCACAATTGGCCAACATCCCGGCAAGAATAACTTTATCGAGAGCTATTGAGGTTGTCCAAGGAAACATGGCGTTACAAGCGTTGAGGACTGGGTCTTCCTAACCCACATTAAATCAAGTCGGAGGTCATCGGCACAGGAATGCAATGTGGCCTCCAAGCATATTCCCATCACGTTCTCTCTAAGGAGGATATCTGACGAAGACGTCGAAGCATGACAGGCCGCTCTACTTCACAGGGTACATTGGTTCCAGCGAAGTCAACCGGATCCAAGTTGATCCGGGTTGCATCATGCCTTCTTTGATGTATAGCACGGGATTCTGTTAGCGGGCTAAACCCCGGGCACCGTGATATCACGGATTTAACACGTGGGTCTCGCCACTTGGTAAAATCCGCATTAAGTGTCGGATGGGGGACTTAAAGTCCAGAAGTCACCTTTCGTCATTGTGAGACTTCCTATAACTTGTTGTTGGGTCGCCCTTGGATCCATAACCATGTTATAGTCCCTTCTACCCTCCATCGATTATGCAAATATGTCGACACTAATAACGAGGTTAAGGCGGTGGTCGCTGAACAAACAACCGTTTAAAGGACGG
>WHSE01000031.1:0-108966 GCA_012295165.1 Asparagus setaceus
GGCGCAGATCATCAGCCCGCCGTCCGTCTGATCGTGCCCTCAGTCCAGTCGCGTCCACACGCACAAAAAAAAAAAAAGAAAGAAAAGAAGAAAAAATTTACAAAACCCTCGTATGAATACCTTGTTGATCGAAGATGAAAAGGCGGCGAGATGAAAACAAAGCAAACCACGAGAGAGGGGGGGCCTAGGTCATCAAGGAGGAGGAGTATGGGTATTTATAACAATCCCATATGAACCCAATCCTCTTTGAACAAGGACTCTTATTTGGCAAGTAGGAATTCTAGTGGGGCCCAAATCAATTCCAATTAGGACTCTAATCAGCCCCTAATTAGGAGTCCTAATTAGAACCCTAATTGGATGCCAAAATAATGCCAAATCGGTCCGTTGATTGATTACTCCCTCCGCTATATTTGGAAAAATTGAAGATTTATTGGCGAGGATAACACCCTGGATTGCATCATGCCCGATCAGCGTCGCCTAATCCTACTCCACTAGGATTACAGTATAAAGCTGTTTCCTAATTTATCGAAGTTCAGGAAGAATATTTTCACAAAAATATTCTTAGGGATAACTTCGATCGGTGGATACATCGGCGCCGATCAGCGTCGCCTAATCCTACTCAACTAGGATTCGGTATAAGCTGTTTCCTAATTTATCGAGTTCAGGAAGAATATTTTCACAAAAATATTCTTAGGGATAACTTCGATCGGTAGGACGCCAATCAGCGCGTCGCCTAATCCTACTCCAACTAGGATTACGGTATAAAGCTGTTTCCTAATTTATAGAAGTTCGGAAGAATATTTTCACAAAAATATTCTTAGGGATAACTTCGATCGGTGGATGCATCGGCCGTCATCAGCGTCGCCTAATCCTACTCCAACTAGGATTACAGTATAAGCTGTTTCCTAATTTATCGAGAGTTCGGGAAGAATATTTTCACAAAAATATTCTTAGGGATAACTTCGATCGAGGCGGATGCATCGGCCCAATCAGCGTCGCCTAATCCTACTCCAACTAGGATTATGGTATAAGCGTTTCCTAATTTATCGAGAAGTTCGGAAGAATATTTTCACAAAAATATTCTTAGGGATAACTTCGATCGTCGCGGATTGCATCGGCCTTAGATCAGCGTGCCCCGATCCTACTCAACTAGGATTACGAGTATAAACTATTTCCAAAATTTCAGCGAGGAGTTCGGAGAATAAATCCATATTAAGGATAACTTCGGCAACCCTAATGTCCTCCACCATAATCTCGAGAGGATAATCGATGAAGAGTGAAAGTCATGTTGACATGGGATAATCATATCCTCCGGCGTAGTTAAACCAACAACACCGTCATGATGGAGAATTAGCCGGTGATGGTTATGAAGTTCCATGTATTCGACCACGACCAGCGTTGCCAACAAGGAGTTCGCCGACATGCGGAGAAGTCAAAAACGATGGTTAGTCAAACAGCGACCAACGACACGAGTTACAAACAAAACTCACCCACCGACTTGAGTCAAGATAACAAGCGGTCGGACAATAAATCAACACCGTGATCTTATCGGGAATCCTACAAGAAGCTGGATGATCGAGAAAGAATCGAAGATTTGAAGCTATCTTTGGGATCCTCGGTAGGCCGAAGGCACGGAACCATCATGTCAAAGCATCGGACTCATCAAGAATCGAGGCGAGGCGCTTTGGAGGGTATCTGTAGGCATAAAAATTGCTTATCGATGCGATCAAACTTCGTGGCGGTGGGTTGACAACCGACGATCCATTCAACAAACGGCGTGCCAAAGCGCATCCGCGCGTAAAGCAGCGTAGGCGAGTCGGCGAGCACATGAAGTAAGTCGGCAAGGCGTGCGAGCCAATGAAGCGGCGTCGAGGTTGGCTAAACTCAAGCGTGGCGAGGCGGAATCAGCCGTGCCAGTCCGTCGATGCAAAGGCGTTTGAGCTCACGAAAGTTGATCGGACCACGGACTCAAACCAACCGGCGACATCACGAACAAAACTAAGCGGGAAGACCAGAAAGAATCGGCGGACTTGAAGCAATGACGGCGACGCACCGGCCAAATGGCCAAGGTGGCTCGACCACTGGTAGAGGCCTGCAAACAACAGTAGGAGTGCCAACCGAGTGGTAGGAGGCTCGACCACGGTAGGGCACCTCGGCCATGGCCAGTGCCTCGGCAAGTGGCCGAGGTGGCTCGGCCACCATGGCCGACCACCTCGGCCAACCTGGCGAGGTGGCTCGAAGCAGTAACCACTTGGCCACATCCCCTCTTTTGTATAAATAGGGGGTGAAGTGGGGAGGTCTTGGATTTGGGGATTTCAAGGCTTCGGAGGCTTGGATTTTGGTGATTTGGAAGAGCTGGGACTTGAAGAATTCTTGCGAGATCTCACGAGTAATCGGCGCACGGTTCCGAGCACCGGCGAGCTCAAGTCGTCGACGTCGGATCTATAAGCAAAGGTAACCGAATTGGTCGAACTCTGATATACCCTCTAGATTAAGCCGTCTTAATCTCAGGGATAGCGCTGTGATTTCTCCTAGTAGATCTCACCCGCTCAGGCGATCCTCTCCTTCGTGAGTGTGATCCCCTCAGGCGCTTCGTTTCCTTCGTGAAGCGAGGCCTTTATCTGTAGTTCGAACCGGGTCTCTACCTGGATCGGAATTGCGCGGTGGTCCACGGACACAAAAAGTCCCCGGCACAGGCAAAGAACCCACGCAAGCGAGGACCTCGACATAACAGAGATCCTCGTGTTTGTTTAGGAAGAAGTCGCAATCTTTTTTTGATTTTCATTTGCGCCTTATAAAGGCAATTTCTTTTGAATTTTGTTGTAGGCAAAAGAAGCGTAAACAAATTCAAATCAATGACAATCATCCCGACTTTTACCGCGAACATTGTTTAACAGGTTTAGCTCCTGGCTTAATGTTAAGGCGATGCATGGCCACTTGAGGGTCTAAACCGGCATATCTTCATAACTCCATGCGAAGACATCGATATATTCTGTACCATAGCGATAAGGCTCTCCTTTTCTTCGCCGTCAAACTATAAACTATGAATATGGGTTTTGGATTAGATTAGTCCCCGTATTTATTTGGATTATTTTGTCATCGATGGGTGGTTCCGTTGTTCAAAGCGATGTTCCCATTGCATTCCCATTTGTTGACTCATTGGATCTTCCAATAGCGGTAAGAGATCATCTTCTTGGATCTCTATTGGATCGGTGAGGTCATATTGACCATCAAGGACTTAAATTCATGTCCTATCTTGGCGTAATCGGAAGTTGCTTGAAGATGAGTGATCGACTCACCCTCGGTCATAACATGCCATGATGCGGTGACTCATATCCCAACCCTTTACGAGTTTTATGATAGTAATCATCGGTGGCCTTCAGGGACATAAGCGGTCGGATCGGTTTTGATACCTTTTCCATAGTTTAGCCCTTCTTTGTGAAGGAAGTCATATCCATTTTCTTCATGGATGTTGCGCCATCGGCGAAATATGAAAATTGGGGTTCTTTTTCTTTGCTTGGGGTTGTTCCACCTCGGCTTGCAATGGTTTGTTGACTTGCCCAAAGATAATGTCTTTGACCATTATTAGGGACGGTATCACAAAACCAGCTTGTGAAGAATTAAAGTGCCTTTGAGTTGTCATAAATGGCGGTGAATGGGCATGTGCAATCGAGTTTAGCATACAACCGTGGAAGAATTTCGACATCAGTCGATTATGACTTTTAACACCGATGCGTAAGCTAAATCATAATTTTCATTAAAATCGACTATGTAGTCATCGGGATCATTCGGTCGATTACAAAGGGTTTTACATCATTGAAAACAACACCTTGTTGGACTCTATGTCGCTTCATTTCATTTGTCATAGTCCTCGATCTGTGGTTCATCGGTTTGGCCTTCCTCAAGGTAGTGGGCGAGAATCCAGTAAAATAATTCTCCACACCTTTGAATGGTTGCCTTTCGACCAATGTTTTAACCATCCCTTCTTCATCTACATACTTCATGCATTGATGCAGCGTAGATGGGACGATCAAATTTTCATGGATCGAGGGTTGACCCGAGAGCAAATTGTAAGATGTATCGTCGATGACATAGCGGGTAACATCGTCTTCAAGTCTCCTATTTGGCATTTGAGTTTGATCTTGCCCAAGGGGCGAGAATTTGTAGCATTGAAGTAGATGGTAGTCGGTTGTTACTAACGGTCGGCGGTATCTTAAGATGTTGTATAATTCTCAATGGGATGATACTCAATGAGATCGGGTCAACTTGAGCTTCGGTTGATTCGGACGAGATCCGATATAGCCGATGAAGTACAACGTCCTATCGTGCTTTGGGTTCTTCACTTGCATGTCCTCGATGAAAAAGTAATGCAAGGTATTGGCCCTTTGAAGACATGATGACATTGGGCACAAACTTCATTGTCCTTTGGGAAATGGCGAGCAGCTTCATTATCCGCCCGGCGCTTCTCATGAGCTTCTGCGTAGATTGAGAGAGCATAAGAGCTCAAATAAAGTAATTCGCCGGGATGTTGGAGAGTTGGGCTAACCGTCGAGCTGGAAAGGAGCCGAAGTTTGGAGCATGTCTTTCACGAGTGCTTTGTTGTAGCGGATCTCCTTGTCTTGGACCCACCAAGTGGCTCCTTTGCTACTACATCGGCGTTACCTCGGGGTACTCCCTTAGGAACTCTTTTCGCCTGGTGGCCATGCCGATGCGGGGCGTGCGGCCGGAGGCGGTTTGTTGCTTCGGTAGAGTCATTGACTCGCTCCTTTTCGGTAGCGGCGAGGTGGCGTTACAAGACTTCCCTTTGATTTTGAAGAAGTCCATTGTTCATCGATAACAAGTCGGGATGAACCCACATAATTCGCCTTCGTAGTGTAAGGACCATACCTTGTGCTTCCCGCCTGGAGATCAAAGTTCACAACTTTGGCTTACGCTTGATGGATCGGTTTACACCGTCTGCGCGAATTCATAAAATCGCCAAATTGGAGGCGACCATGTTTGCAGACACCTTCTTTTGATCCTCCCGCGAGTCATAACACTGCTTCTAGCAAGACACGGATCTTGTCCTTCAATATATAACATGACCCGTCGGATGGTGTACCATTCGGTACATGTCGATATTTTGGATCATCCGTCCTTGAAGCTTCCTCCGGCTTCTTTATTTCGAGGCGTGATCTTGTTCATTTTAAGTAAAGTTTTGAGGATTGGGATAACTTGGTCATCCTTAAAATCATACTTCTTAGAGGGCGGTTGTCGAAGCGTTTGATTTGCTTGAAGGATCTTGAAGTAGGTTGGGCTTCCACGGCTAGAGTCTCCTTCCCTTGATTGCTTTTGAGGAGTAAAATTATTACGGTTTACCCCCTTTTTGGGGCCGAGAGTCACGAGGTTCCTCTGCCTCGATCCTCTTAATCATGTTTTCAACTTGTTAGCCTTGCCTCACCAATTCTTTCCAAGAGTATGCCTCAAGCGCACCCATCTTAGAAAGTATGTTGATCGAGAGGTTGGCTCGCACATCCGATGAATGTAAGCTTCGAGGCTGGTCAGGGAGTGCAAAGAGCAGTCCGATAAACGGCGAGCGTCTTGGCGGACTCCGTCTTTTGCTTTTCGACCCGCAAAGTGGCCATAGACACCTCGGTGTCATCATCGAAAAATCGGGCCATAAAGAGTCTTTCGAGATCTTTCCAAGAGTTGATAGAACCGTCTAACCCGGAACCACTCGGCGACTCCCTAAGAGTGCTAATGAATAATCGGGTCATAATAGGATCATTACCCGTTATATGCCGGTTTGCACTTGGAAGTAGTAGATGTGTTGTGGCGGAGAACTTTTCCGTCGAGCGCACCAGATTAAGCGGCTTGAATTTGGAGGATATGGGACATCGTCCCATTCTATAGGATATGGCCTCGCCACCCCAGCTCCTTAGATTGTCCTTGGGTTTGAGCATCCGGTGCTTTTGGAAATCCGCAACACATGATCTTGCTCTTTTGTGCGCGGGTTCGATTCCGCCGGATGACATCGAATGGACATCGTGATTCCTCTCATAGTCTTCTTGCTTGATTTGGATCCTCCTTAGTCCATCTTTTCTTGCCCACAAGTTTCTCCATCATCATCTCTAAATGCGATAGATTCTTGTTGTGCAGAATAGTAACTGTTGCTCTTCTATTCTTCGTGTCATCTCTTCCTCTCGTTAGGCCATGAGGACAGCACAGTCGAAATCGGTGTTGAAGGTTGAGGCGTAGCAATCTTGGAGTTCTCATGTTCTTCAAAAGTACCGACCAATTGGCTATAGTCAAGCGGGATTGATGCTCGATGCGAGGCGGGTGCTTCTAGGCGTTGGCTATTGATTAGCACCTCGTAACCACAGGGAATATTGAGTCGAGGCGACTCCGGACTTCCTGTTGGGGTCTTGCTCCTGCCTCTCCCAACCATGTTGATAGTCACTCCATGACCATCGCGGGCTGCTCGCTTTTTATGGTGGAATCGCCTTCGTCTGGTTGACGGATCAGACAACCGCCAAAACCGAAGCCGAGGCCGATGAACATTACAAGATCGCCGAAATAAGCTTCTCCACGGCAACAATGAGATTGCATATGACTAGCATCACGCTTATGCAGTGAGGTAATCACGGAGATCAATGGTGGGTGTACCCCAATTGATTACGGAAGACGAGCCTCATATGAGAGAGGCTTCCTGGATTGAGTTTGGCGAGCCTGGCGAGGTTGCCATTTCCTTTGATTTTGACGGCGAGGTTCGCTGTTCTGCCGAGGTTCGTCCTGTCTAGAGGAGACCTCATGTTGGCGAAGCTCATTGTTTGGACGAGGTTCATCCCTTTTAAAGGGGACCTCATGTTGCTGGCGAGGTTCGCCATTCAAACGAGGTTCGTCATTCAAGGGGACCTCACGATGTAGGCGAGGTTCGCCACTTGGACGAGGCTCGTTCCTTTGAGGGGACCTCGCTCAGGTGGCAGGTCGGTTTGCCGGGCGAGGCAGACGAGGTTCGCCACTTGGACTCGGCAGACGAGGTTCGCCACTTGGACTAGGCAGACGAGGTTCGCCACTTGGACTAGGCAGACGAGGTTCGCCACTTGGGCTAGGCTCGCAGCAGGAGCGACGTTCGTCTTGCAGACGAGGTTCGCAGCTGGGACGACCTTCGTCTTGTTTTGAATGAAACCCCTGATGATGACGAGGTTCGCTTTATTTTCTTCTGACGATAGTGGAATCTGCCCAACGAGACCAAAGCTCGAGCACGCCGGGCGAGCTTGGTTCTGTCGCCGACGTTGTCCGCACGCCTCGAGAGTGGACCATTATAAGGTCGGTCTTCTCCGAGCGAGCGAGGCTCGCCCGAAGCCAAAACTTGGCTAACATCATCCGGTGGACTTGGATTGCTTAACAACCCATTTCTTAGCCCACCGGTTGACTTTTGAAGCCTTGTCTTTGAGAGACAGAGGTCGATTGTCGAGGTTCACTCGAGAGAATTCAGCGAAGCCACGGGGCTGAAGTCTCATACGAGACTCCTACGACACTTTGTCTTCACCGGGCTAGATGCCCCGGAGGAAAGAAATTCCTCGTACTTACTTTGATCAAATTTGATGACCAAGGTTTGAACCTCGGTTCCAACCGCAACCTTGTCGATTAGCCACCACCGGTTAAATTGGAATGAGCGGTTGCTCCCACTGTGTCGCCATCTTCTCAGAGTCGAAAAGTTTTGTTTGATTGACTTTGAGAAAAAGATTACAATCACACTCTCTCGATTACAGAGGAAGAGGAGGTTGATTTGACTCCTCTTTTGTATGGGTTCTTGGTGGCGAAAGAAGGCTTCACTCAATGCTCACGTAGAGATCCGCTTTCCGTTGACGATCAGCACAAGGTTGTTGATGATTGATGAGGAACTCAATCTCTCCTGCGCGCAAGTGCTCGGTTTTCCAAAATTCAAAAGTCCCTTCCTAATAGCTGCTCACGGCTATTTATTGGGCTTTAAGCATGTAACCATCATGCTAAAATTGTGGAGACGTGGGTTAGTGGGTATAACTGATGCCCACCATTTAACCCACGTGGGTTATCGTGGCTTTAGTGGCCTTCGTGGTCGTTGGCTTTGCTGTTATGGCGGAGCTTCGAGCCGTTAAATGACGAAGCCATCTTCATTAGTAACCGAGGTTCGCTACCGAGTGAACCGGTTTGATAACGAAGCCACAAGGGCGAACCTCGGCTGGATGCATTTATGCATTTTGGTTGGATAACGAGTTTCAACTGCGTAGATGAACCTCGTATGAAATGGTTGGGTTTTAAGCTTCACGCTGATCTAATCTCGCTTGAATGTCGAGGCTAACTATCGTAGGCGAACCCCTTAAATGTCGAGGTTCGCTGCTGTGGCGAACCTCGGTTGAATGGCGAGGTTCGCTGGCGTCGCGAACCTCGGTTGAATGGCGAGGTTCCTTTGCTGTGGCGAACCTGGTGAATGGCGAGGTTCGCTGGCATGCGAACCTCGGTTGAATGTCGAGGTTCATCGCTGCACGCCAACCTCGCTGAATGGCGAGGTTCGCTGCTGTGGCGAACCTCGGTTGAATGGCGAGGTTCGCTGGCATGCGAACCTCGGTTGAATGGCGAGGTTCATCGCTGTAGGCTAACCTCGCTGAATGGCGAGGTTCCTTTGTATCTGTGAACCTTGGTTGAATGTCGAGGTTCCTTTGCTGCGCGAACCTCGGTTGAATGTCGAGGTTCCTTTGCTGTGAACCGTATAAATGTCAAGGTTCATTGCCGCACGCCAACCTCGGTTGAATGGCGAGGTTCATCGCTGCACGCCAACCTCGCTGAATGGCGAGGTTCATCGCTGCACGCCAACCTCGCTGAATGGCGAGGTTCACCGCCAGCTAACCGTATAAATGTCAAGGTTCATTCATGCGAACCTCGGTTGAATGGCGAGGTTCGCTGGCATCTGCGAACCTCGGTTGAATGTCGAGGTTCGCTGGCATCTGCGAACCTCGGTTGAATGGCGAGGTTCACCCGAGGCGAACCATATAAATGTCGAGGTTCATTGTCAGAGGCGAACCTCGCCTGCGGGAGAGCTTGTTGCTTGGCTTAACCTCGTCCGACAAGAGGGTTTCTCACGCTTGGCGGACCTCGTCTCAATGGAGAACCGCCAAACTTTGATATCGTGAGGAGCCTCGTCAAACTTGTGTTGTGGGTTCTCATCGTGATGATCAAGGAGCTGCTGTGTGAGCCTCGCATGATTGAACTCCGCCTCGCATAACCTCAGATTGCGGTGAGCCTCGCTTTGAACGAGTCTTGTTTTGAAGTTTATATGGTCCACCGCCTACCAAATGAGCCTCGCTTTGAAGCTTTAACAACTAGGGTGCTCGTGACCCTCTTCTAGAGGATTTTTTGACCTGCCTACAATGACATATGGACACCTAATCTTTCATTAACCTAAGAATTCTCATCAAATTAAAATATTTAAAATTCTAATAATTAGTAATTTTATCGACATTTTAACTATCCATAATTAAAACTCTCATAATTATGTCCCTTCTTTATATATAAGGAGAAATTGGTGAAATTCTAAAAGCATATAAAATTAACATGTGTCACATTATAAAACACAAAAATTAACGTGTGTTATATCATAAATATCTACATGCATCATTATCTTATCACAAGATAACTCGTGGAAAGATTACTCTTACATTTACATAAGAATTCTCATCAAATTAAAACTATCCATAACTAGAAAATTGTAATGGTTAAATATTTTATAATGCTTATCGGATTATATATTTTAAATATACTTGAATAAATTTAAATATAAATAAATAATTTCATAAGTATATATTTAAATATAGAAATTAAAGAAAAAATTCATGTAAAGAGCCTCCTACATAAAATCATGGATTAACTTTAGAAAATCCCTCAACTATTTTAATTTGAGAATCCCCTTAAATTTGAGCATGTTGTAGATAGACCTCCTTAACTATGAAAATTTTAATAACCCTCGAACTTTCCTCACTTAACCCTTCTCAAATATGGGGTGTATCTCAAAAAACTCTCCTCAACTATTTTAATTTGAGAAAACCCCTCAAGTTTGAGCTTATTGTAGATAACCCCCTCAAGCTTGAAAATTTAAGAAATTCACATGACTATTTTTACTTACCATGAAAGGTAACATTGTTAGGTCTAGCATGTCATATGACAAGTAGGTGGCCAAGAAAAGAGCAAAATACCCCTCAATTATAAAAAACTTACTCTGTTTTTTAGGATAAGTGGAAGAGAGGAGAAAGAGGAAAAAAACATTGTAAATTTAAATAGTTCTTTTTTTATCGGTCGAGTTTCTTTGTAATTGAATGGGTTAATTTTTAAAAGGGTATTTTAGCTATGTTACATTAATTATGAGAAAAGTGTGAAAGATTAGGGGGGTTTTGGTGAGACACCCCTTAGGATGGTTTTGTCAAATTAAAATAGTTGACAGGGGTTTTCTAACTAAGGCATCCATCATAGTTGAAGGTGTTCTTCTAAAATTAATCCTAAAATCATATATGCAAAATTATACCGTATCAAATTATATTTAAAGTTGATGTATTAGTCTCCTCTTAAAATTTTATTGATAAACTTATCAATTTTTTATTTGTTGACTTGATATCATGGCTTTACCAATTCTTATAAAGAAGGATTTTTGGTTAACCCATGTTTTTCTTTAAAATATTAATAGAACACATGGCACCATAAAACCATATGACATGTAAAATTTATAAAATTAAAACTTTCATATTAAAACATATTCCTTGTGATGAAAAATAAATAAACTACTTACACAAATTACCGTAACGTATTATCTCAATTCTCCTTGTTTTATCTGATATTTTCTAATAATTATATTGAAATTCTAAAGGTTCATAAGACTATTGTAGGAATAATTATATGGTTCTTTGGATGTTTTATATATATTTTAAAACCACATATACTTTTCTAATAAAGATTAAATTCAAATACAACCTTGTGATCTCATCTAATTGTGACATATTATTTTAAGACTCACCCATGCGAGCATGGAAAAAATACTTGTTTCTCTTTGTATATAAAGAAGGCATTCCATTTGTAGAACCTAAAATCAATATCAAATAGACAGAAAACAATCAATGGCAATATTGATATTTAGCATGAGGATACATGAAACTAAACCACCATCTTATGGATATTAGAAAAAAAACTATCTCCATTTAGTAGGCAACAAATTAACTTAATTTAATTTAATTTTTTTGAAGTTTTCTTGTCCAAAGAGAATTCTATATGCAATTATCAATATTACTAACACGGTCTGCCCCAACGGTTCCACCTCTCTCTTCTCGTTCCAAACTGTGATCGGGCTTCTTCACCGATGTCCAGCTCGTCGAGATTCCTTGCCGCCTCCTCCTTCTCAAAAACCCCTAAAACCGCGCTCCTTCACTCTATTTTCTCTTCTCTAAAATTCCCCAAAACCCTAATACCTTACCCACCCCTCCTCTCAACTCAAGCTCCGCCGCCCCCTCTTTCCCCTCCGAAAACCAAACCGGCCCCGGCCATGATTTCCCCTCCTCCTCTCTCCCATCAAAATCCTAACTTTAATTCCTCCTCCTCTCCCCTCAAACCCTCGCCGCTGCTTCTCCTCAACTCTGTCTTCCTTAACTCTCTCCAACATTGCCACCAAAATCTCCGCCATTGCCTGCACCACAAGCTCCATCGCAGCCTCTTATGCTTGGCCGCCGCCTCTCACGCTCTTCATTGCTGTAAGTCCTCTCTATTCCATCAAATCCTAATCCTTATTAGGGCAATTTCTGAAATTATGGCATAGTTAGATGAATTTTTTGGTTTATTCTACAATTATAAGGTTGTCCACACTCAAAAACTTTCAATCTGATGCTCCTTGACACCTCTAGCAAGGGCTGCTTGTGGCATCCTTCCGCCTCTAGCGAAGTGCCTATAATTTGTAAGTTTCTTCCACATCTAGTTTGGGGTATTTCTAAAAATTTGAGTATCTATTTTTTTAGGTATTTGCTATATTTTGTGGCTATTTGTGAAAATAAGTTCAATTTGTCATGTTTTGTATTATGGTATTGATGCAATTGTAGTTACCCTAAACCTACTTACCGTAATTAGCATTAATACCATCATAACACTCACTTGAACTCTAATTACCTAGCCATAATTACCCTTAGTGTGATATATAACACAATAGTGTATTATATATCCAATTTAGATGGAAAAAAATAAAAGTGAATGTTTGCCCTAGACTCGGTCCAATAATTACTATTAATTCTTTGGACTTCTAATGTAAGATACATGATTCAGTTCGGTTATTCAACTAAAAAGTATTAATGTATTTTATATCCAATTTAGATGGAAAAAAAGAAAAAGTAAATGTTTGCCCTAGACACCGGTCCAATAATTCTATTTATTCTTTGGACTTCTAATCTAAGATACATGATTCAGTATGGTTATTCAACTAAAAAGTATGGTGTAGTTTATATTAAAAGTATAAAAATAGCATTTAAAATTGTAATTATTAGATCTGTTTGGGAAGGATGTCCCTTCTCGATTAGGTTAGGTATATAGTAGTGCGTCACCTAACTTTGTATTCTTTATGTGTTTTTATTTCTAGAAAATTTTGGCAGTACTTTCTTGTTATTCTCCATGTACAATAAGTGTATGTTGTTCTACATTATAGTCCATTATCGATATGCATAATAATATCCGTACAATGTAGAGTTGCTCCCAAAATTTTCTAGAAATAAAAATACACAAAGTAAATAAAGTTAGACGTATGCGTTACTATATTCTTAATGGATTAGAAGCCTTTCCTATGACAGCCGGTATAGTGCTTAAATCAATCTAGATTCCGGTGTAGTGCTCAAATCAATCTAAAATAATCTTATTTATAATTAATAAATGTAAGCGTGCTTTTAGGAGTTGTTATCACTAACTATGTGTTATTTAGGTCAGCATAGCCCGTGACTATATCAAAGTTAGGACTGGATGTATGTGAATCATGGAACACGTACAAAGTCTGAATTCATTGAAGGACTTATTCATTTCATTGAATTTGACCGTGAATACGATAGATTCCAACGTGAGAAGATCATTTGTTTGTGTGGCCATTGTGGGAATAGGCTACATTGTGATGTGGAAGTCATAGAACTTCACATTATTTTGCATGGTTTTACTAGGGATTATACAACTTGGAGATATCACAAAGAACGTTTTAGCTCTTGATAATGTATGTGAAGCATGGAGAATGTACAAAACTTGAATTCATTGAAGGAGTTGTTGCTTTCATTGAATTTGCCTGTGAATACGATAGATTACAACATGGGATGACCCTTTGTTTGTGTGGGCATTGTCGGAAAAAGTTGCATCGTGATGTGGTAGTGATGGAACTTTTAGCTCCTAATAATGTCAATGAAGAAGAAGATGATGACAATGAAGGTGACACGATGATGTCAACTTTTTCCTAGGAGACGAGATGGAGGAAATGGTAGAGGTTTTGGTGATACTAATCCTGCTGAAGAAGATCCACCTACCAGATAAGGACATGTAGATGAGTATGAGAAGTATATGAATGATGCTAGGAGATCGACTTATGAGAATGAATAATATTCCACGCTATCATGGTTTGTTCAACTTTTTTAGAATAAGAGCTTATATAAATAGGGCAACAAGTCATTCACAGAGCTTCTATTGTTCCTAAAAGATTCTATGCCTCTAGTGAACAATGTGCCTCGGAGCTGGTACGAAGCTCAAAGGATAATGTCAAATCTGAGTTTACACTATGAGAAGATTTATGCATGTCCCAATGATTGCGTACTGTACTGGATAGAAATTTGATATAAGAAAGAGTGTCATACTTGTGGAATGTCTAGATATAAGAAGAAAGCACATGTTAAAAGAAACTAGCATACTATCAAGGTAGTATGATACTTTCTTATAATGCAAAGGCTGCAGAGGCTAAACAAGTGTAAGAAGACAGTAGACGCAATGATGTGGCATCACCGTGCTATCCCAAGTGAAGATGGAAAATTGAGTCATCCAAGAGATTCACCTGCATGGAAGGATTTTGATAAGTTGCACCCAATATTTAGTTTGGATTCTTATAATATTAGGCTCTGACTGGCTAGCGATGACTTCTGCCCCTTCAATTTTAGTGACAAAATGCGCAGCATATGGCCCATTATAATAATGGTTTATAATCTCTTGCCGTGGTTTGCTATGGATTAATCATACTTTATGTTGCCTCTTCTAATTGATGGATCGAATTCATCGGTTTATAAACTATATAAGATTTTTTTTCATCTCATATTTCTTTGATCATTAAACTTGTATCGTTATATAATTACCGCACAAACCATTTGGTTAGGTCCATGATCCAAACGTTGAATTAACATTAGATGAGGAACTAATATCGTTACCTCAATATCCAAGCTAGGATGTTGCGTACTATAAAGGATTTAGCGTAAATAGTTATAAATTTGAAATCAAGGAGAGAGAATCTTAGACCACCCAAAATAGTGGAATTGCGGCCCTTGGAAGCAATGGATTGGTTTACTATGGGTATTTGGATAGAGTACTTGCTATTTGTTATCCACAATAAGTAAACGGAGTTTATGTATTTAAGTGTGTCTAGTGTCTTATGAGAATCGGAGATGGAAAGTAGAGAAGCACATATGGGACTTGAAAAGATGAATATGGATTGACTAGTATGAACACTAATCTTTTTGAATGTGAAGATGAACCATATATATTCTGGAACAAGCATCTCAAGTATTCTACTCAAAGTGCTTGAAGTGTACTAGATGGAGTGTTATTTGTTGCTGGAGGCCTAGGGATACTTATGATGTCCTATAATTCACAGATGTTGATATAGAGGACAACGTTGAGGAAGAATTTAATGAAGGGCTTAGATCGCTATAACAATCTATCTCTGTAAATCAAAAGGAATCTCAAGTTGATCGTGAAGTTAGGAATGATTTGAATAATGAAATCATTGTAGATATTCCTACAATGTCTAATGAGTCTGTAAAAGAAAAAGGTAATAATCATTTAAAAGATTCATATGTTAAAACTTAAATCTTGAAAATTATATACATTTTGTGCATGCATTTCATATATATGTACTCTTTTCTATGGGTTGATGATGATGCGTAGCAGAGTATCATCAAAGTCCAAAACCAGATGGCTACAACCAAAGCAGCTCGAGCTATAGGCAAGGGAGCGCCATAGGGAGCGCCAGAGTGAGCTAAGAGGCGGTCAACATTCTATATCTATCCCTAGTGTTCTTCCCTCTACATCCATTCATAGTGATGACAAAAGGATACAAGTGATTGCTTCGGAGTCTTATAAGGTGGATTTCGCATCTTCCCATGCAGGTATTAGTAACTTTTTATTTTGATTTTATTTGGTTTGTATTATGATTAATTTTTATATTATATTGTATTCTTTCCATCTAAACATAGGAGCTCATCATGAGGATGAGGCTGAGAATGATTCGGAGACACCACCTACACACTCCATACCATCTGGTCACTCGACGGGTTAGTATCATTTAATGTAATTATATATCCTATGGATTTTGTATTATTTATTTAAACGGTACTTACATATTCATCTTTTATTGTCTAGTTGGAGGGGATGCCTCTACATCCACTCCAGCAACTGCTCCTCTTGACACCCGAGGAAATATCATGTTAATCATGCTGCTAAGTTGCAAAGAGGCGTGCTCTTAGAGCCATAGGTATGTATCTATTTTATTTTATTTTTTAATATGCTTTTTATTATCTAATTCTCTTTGTCTTGTTATATATTTTTCGGATGCAGAGCTACCAAAAACGCCCGAAAGATTCGAGGGCCAAATGAAGCCAATCGGCTAGGACCCAATCCTGAGAAGAATGAACCAGCATTTCGCTTGCCTTTTAATATTGAGTTCTCATCGTTGGCCCAATGCTAACAATTCATGTAGTATGTGGGGGAGGTAAGTTGCCACTACATGAACTATCCACTTCATAAGAATAGGGGCAAGGATCATGAAGGCTTGTTTCAACTGTTCTTTGTGAGGGCTCACGTTTAAATATAGTTTTAACTCACAATATCCAATTAATTATGTAACATTTGGTACATATACAGTTTAATATAGGAATGTGTTGAATATGCAGAAAGATTACGTGTTTCTTCCAAAAGATCCTTACTGTCCTCTCAACATTCCTGCTATCCAGAAGACCATGAATCTGAAGAAGTAGGAGATGGTCCAAGGCAATAGGAACAAGGTGAAGAATGAGTGTTATTAGTTGTGAGAGAAGACTGCCGAAGAGAAGAGAGTGATCTCTTCAAGGGAGAGGTGTTTTCTGAATTGATAAAAAATTGTGGACGCCCCTACACAAATAATTTCTTCCAATAATTTGTATCCTTTCTATTGCTACGCATTCTAAATTTTACATTGATATGTAAGAGGAGGTAGCATACAATAAGGCTAATCAGAAATCAAAGAAGAGATGTCGAGCAGCCTATACAGATGGCTTGATGAGCAGTTCGGACTAGGCAAAAAGCAATAAAATTAATTTTTAGTTTTTAAAAAGCGCATTTTTAATTAATGATATGATATATTATACAAATATATTTTCGAAGAGTCAAGTGAGAAATTTAGTGTATTAAAGGATTATTTGCGTATTCACGGGACATTAGTGGATCCACGCAGTGACACGATACACATATCCTGATACATAGACCCAGGAATATTGTGCAAGTGTATCTATTTTGCTGCTAATTCAAGTGATTTTTTAAATATGTTTTAAATAACATTACTAACTTACATTTGAATACTTCACGTGGTATAGGCGTGCTTGATAGAAAAGGCAAAATCATTAGGGGTCGAAGGTGAAACTAATTTTGCCACAATGAGAATAGTATGGGATGACATACATGGAGAGCATCATGGTGGCTATGAGAGAGGTCTGGATTATGGTGTTAGTAGGTTTTACTTGACGGCTTCATCTACTCTGGTGGTCAACCGCCCCCCCCCAATCCCCCCTCTGATGTGCAACACAAGTTGGCTGAGCCTAGGACCAAGATTGATCGGCTTACCCAATAGGTACTTATGCAAAATCTAAAATTATGAGAGTCAAATTAATATAATATATCTATATTCTAATTAAAAAATACATGTAGATAATCATGATTCATGACACAAAAATAAAGTACTAATCTTGTGATCAAGAATTCCATTTGAACAGAAAAAAGCTTATAAATTCTTAACTAAAACATGAACAATTGATAGACAATCCTTGTCTTGCTTCTTCTTTTAATCGAAACACATAACGTGTAGGACACCTCGCGATAGATAAATTTTTGACTGAATGATTTTCTTTGATAATAAAATTAACATAATATGTGAACAAGGTTCACACATAAAAATAAATAAATGCACCATAACCAATTTGATTGCTGCCCATAATTGAGTAAAGTTCACATGAAGAATTGACTCTTTGAGTAGTATTCTTGTTAATGTACCTCTAATTGTTTGGTATCTTAAAGTAGTGATTCAAAAGTTTGGCGAGAGTTGCATGGGATACCGATTCATACACTCTCTCGTGTGCTCATACACTCACACTTTCTCGCATACACACAAACACACACATGCGCGTGCGTACACATACTCATACACGTACTATTTCACAGGTTGATTCGCAGAATGCTCATCCACCTTCTATTGCACCAACTACCACTATTCCATCGGCTTCTCATCCTTCTTCAGGCGCTTAGGCTTCAACTTCTGCTGCTCAAGGTTCTCAGGATATTTTAACACAAGTTCCTCTTCTTAGTATATTTCAACACTACGCCGAGGAGGACATTCACAGGGCTTTCACCAAGCATTTTGGTGCCAATCTGTAGTAGTGACCCTTGTATTTTACATTTTTAGATGTTAAAAACATGTATATTTGGGATATCCTTCTTTATCTTTGAGACTAAGTAGTTTAAACATCATTTGTCATGTTTTGGTTATCGTGACTCTTGTGTTTTGGTTTACAATTGTGAGATATTAGGATTTTTATTAAATACTTGTGTTGTTGATTGTATAATTGTGTGAAAATTGTGAATTGTATTAAATATAAGTGCGTGGGAATATGAATTTGTGAACAAGGTAATTATATATTTGAATTGGAATAAGTCTTGTGTACAGATATGAAGAACAAACATAAAGTATATAAAAAAAATGGCCCCGACGGTTGAAACCTTTGGGACTGATCACTTGTACCAACGGTTACAACCAATGGTGAAACAATATTGCCCCAATAGTTAAACCATTGGTGAAAGTGATCAGCCCCAATGGTTGAAATCGTTTGGGCTGACAATTTTCTTTTCTTTAACATTAAGTTAATCCTTTACTTACCTTACGGTTTGAACCTTTGGGATAGAATTTTAAATCATTGGGCCTGAGTCAGCACCAACCGACGCGATATACCCCTAGGGTTTATTTTTTGGCCCCAACGATGCTAAACAAAAAATTACACATTTTCTTAAAAATTTTATTATAAAACTTGCAAAAAACATCAATAGGTGAGGTTTATCGGTTTTTCGTTCATATTCCTCCTCTTGCTTTATTTCTTTAGGCTGACATTTTTCCCCTAGGGTTTCATTTTTCGCTATGATTTGTTTTTTGATTCCCAGCATGTGATGATTTATTCGTAACCTACACAACATTGTTATTTTCTGTATGATGTTCGTGCACCATTTATGTGCCTGGAGAAAGGGTGAGAGCTATCAGAAATTATTACAATTTTGATAAATTAGCTCAAGTTTTTAACAATTACATTATGTCAGTCTCTAGTTGATGCATTTCAATTATTAATAAGGGTAAATTAGCATCCTATGACTCGTTTTTAGTTCAATTTCTATGCATATATATCAGTTTTCAGAATGGGAAAGAACCATTGCAGTAAATTGGAGTTGCCGAAAAGCTTAATGCTTTATGCTGGGTCAGGACTTGCCAACGAAGTTATTGATTTTTTTGGTTTTTATTGGAAATATAATGAATATCGAGCATGATTTTCAATGGGTTTGCAAAGATGATGACTTATAGACTATAACTTTTAATTGGGGATGACATGGAAAATTGTCAGCTTGGTTATTTATGAACTTATCTTCATTAATTATAAGCTCAAAAAAACAATGTGTCCATATATTAGTCAAATGGAAAATGTCTTATACGAAGCCAATGTATTAGATATGATTTAGTCAGTAGTTCTATATGATATGAGAGCCCTTTAAGATTGGCTGGAGTTAAATTGAAAAATCCTCACAAAAATTACACGTAAGAAATGAGATGCTTAAATGTGTACTGAGTATACTCTCATAAAATTAGGGCACTTAAAAATGACGGATGAAGATCAAAGTTTCTTTACTTTTTTATTAATCCCTGGAAATGTTGCTCCTTTTTTTTGCGTTTGGTTAACTGTTTTCTTGTGTTGGTATTATTCGATCCGCATGTTCGAACCCGAATTGTTTCGGCACTGTTGGGTTTTTTCCATTGTCTGGCCAAGAGCTATAACTTTGGATAGGATATGCAATCATATTAGAGTTTGCAGTGATCAAGCACAGTATGGAGATAAGGACGATAATTATTTAGATTCTAATGCAATTAGAAACTCTATGGCCTTGATGGAGTTCTTTGTTAGCACAACTAGCTTATAATATTATAATTATATATATATATATATATATATATATATATATATATATATATATATATATATATATATATATATATATATATATATAGGATTAAGGAATATGAGCTAGCACCGTTTAGTAAAGTGAACTACCACTCACTTACATATCCCCACACTCAATGGATGTGACAACTAGGTGGGCCTAAAGATTATCTTACAATTAGTGGGTAGCTCATTTCTAAATGAGCATAAACCTCATATTCCTTTCATATATATATATATATATATATATATATATATATATATATATATATATATATATATATATATATATATATATATATATATATATATATATATATATATATATATATATATATATATATATATACACTTGGTGGTCGAAAATATGATCTATATCATTTCATATGGGGTTCTTATCTCCCCCTCAAAGTGAAGGTTTTTCTATGGTGTTTAGCAAAGAACAAACTTCATACAAAAGACAACTTGATCAAGAAAGGATGGGAGGGCAATCCTCTATGCCCATTCTGCAATGAAGAGGACGAGATAGTTAACCACCTTTTTATAACTTGTCATTATGCAAGATGTATTTGGGATACTTTTTTGCCTAAACTTGGTATCTCATCCCTCCCTCATGGTGACTTTTTTGATGTCTTCTAGTGATAATTTCATCACAGATAAGAATCGTAGAAGATTGTGGAATATCCTCCTTCCTACCTTATGCTGGAGTTGTAGGCGTTGAAAATTGTCTATAAGTCCCCGAACATGACTTGTGACGATGAGTTGACAATTGACGAGCCATCCGACGACGTAGCGACGAACCGTCGACGACGTACTATCAAGCGAGTTGACAAAATGTATGAAGCGAGTCGGCAAGGCGTGCAAGTTAACAAGCGACGTGCTTATCTGAACTGGTTAGCGAATGTCGAACCGGATCGGACTCGAAATGATGCGAAAAACGCCACTTGGGCGGCTCGGCCAAAGCTGAGCCACCAAGAGGTGGCTAGGCGATTTGTTTTCCCGACCCGACCCGCTTTCCAAGCCTATAAATAGAGGAGGGGGGTCTCATTTTTTCAGATCTGGACTTTTGAGGAGAAGGGGAGGCTCTGCCAGATTTAACAGCGATCAACGCTCAAATCCGACAACGAGATCCAAGATTTCGGCGAACCCGTCAGCATAAAGTGAAGGAGTTCGAGAGATCTACAGATCCGATCTACACACGACCCCTCTAGATCAAACTTTGTTTTGATCCCGAGAAGAGTGGTGATTTCGCTTGGTCGATTTCATTCACTCCGGCGATTATTTCCTTCGTGAAATAATCCCCTTGATCGCGTAGATCTTACACGGATCATATCAGCGACGGTCCATGGATAAACCGACCGCAGGCAAAGATCCGCGGAGTCGATAAGCGGTCTGCGTTTGTTCAGGAAAAATTTATAATTTTTATTTTTGATTTTCATCATAATCAAGTCTTATAAAAAGACGAACTTTTGAATTCATTTGTAAGCGCAAAGGCGTAATGACTTCATCAATGAAGATCGAAGCGATTTTTCCCATAAACAAGGCTGGCGACCACGGTGGAAGCCGCGATCTATTGATGAGATCGTCATGTATAACCAGGATAGCGATCGGTCGAAGAAGAGGTCGAATCTGAGTTCGACCAACAAAAGTTCGAGTATCTATCATCCTCGTCGGATCGTCCTCCCCGCAAGTCGGAAGATCTCGCGCAAGGAAGATCTGGCGGTCCTCGGATCACGGAATCTCAAGGCGAGATCCCCGGCGTGCGGTGGCCGGCATCCGGCGTAGCGGCGGATCGACCGGGCTCTCTGGGCGGGAGATGCCGATGGCGTGCCGACTCTCTCAAAGAGAGCCCGCCGAGGCGCGACGCTTTACCGGTAGCGTCGATTCACCAAGTCCCTAGAATCAGCGGCGGGATCCGCTATGAGACGGATCTCAAGTTCAGAAGAGGTCAAAGGCCTCAACAACAGATGCTTGGCAGCTCCTCCAAGCCGTCAACAAGTGAATGGGTCCGCGTCAGACAGAACCGTTCAACGCTCGAGGTGCGCATCCGAAAGCACCACGCACTGCTTGCGCACGCACGGGCTCTGGTTCAAGAGGTCTGAATGTTGAAGAAAGAAGAAGTGGCCAAGAAGCCGCCAAAAATGCACCAAGTTTGGAGGTCGAAATCCGGAACAACGATTCGGATAAGGGCGGAAACGCTAACTAAGGATCAGCCACCTCAGGCTGATTCAACTAAGGCTCGGCCGCTACAGGGTAGCATGAATCAAAGAAAGGTCACCCCAATACCAATTCCACCTCCAGCGATCACATCCAAATCTCTGTCTAACTCTGTTCCCGCTTCGGTCGATCCCGCTGGCTTAACCCAAAGCAAGAAAACGGTATTAGAGCGCCTCGGTCCATTGCACGATGATCGAGGCAAAATTTTGGTTAAGGAACATTTAGGCCTGTTGAAGAGGTCCCAGATAACTCACAATACTAGGGGTCACATCCACCTCCATCGCGACAGGAAGATTCCTGTAGCTACACGCACCGGGCTGCGAATTGAAGTTCAAGAGCCCGTCGAAACTTCACACCCACAAGGGCGAACGTTGAGACGAGTGACTCTTGAAAGCTCTGATAACGCGGTTCATCCTCAGAAGGAAACATTTTTGTCTGACGACGATGACGTTATACCTTAGAAGTCATGCCAACACACGATAGGTTGCTCCGGCATTCATCTTGGAGTGAAATACTATCATCTTTGGGGAATGCGGTAAATCTCAAAAAAAGAGTTCCCCAGAGTTGAACACACATTGTCCGTGTTCCAAGCTGATCAAGGCGGTGTTGTCCGGTGCAAGCACGAGCGACTCGGAGAAGGTGTCGGTCTTTGATAGGCTTGGCACGAAATGCTAAAACCAGTCGGCTTCAGCGAAGAAGATCGGTGTCTCAAGGCGATAAATTGCCAAGAGTTACCATCAACATGACTAGCAAAGGGGCGTCGACCGTGCTATTCCCGAGTATCTCAGCGAATGGCTTCGGTTGCGGTCCGGACTATCGGCGACCTAATTATGGCAAAGTCGAGTGGTTTACCCTCGATGATGAAGTGTCGGACGGCTCTACAATTACTTAGATATCGGTTTCAGTGAGGACAACCAGTGAGGCATTCATGATCGGTCTGAGAACAAGTGACCAAGATGCTTGAAGAGGCTATGGCCAAGCAAAGGAGAATTTCAAGTTCGAGATGGATATGGCCATCACGACAAATGAGAGAGATGCATGGCCGGCAAATCAAGCACTAAGCGTGGCGTTGAAAATTGTTTATCGATTACGGCGAGACGCCCGGGAGACGGTTGCCTGCAGGTGCGACCCGGCCAAAGCAGCCCGAACAATGAATAACGGCAACGTGATTATCTCCGCGAAATCGGCGACCATGAAATGAGTTGGTAAAGCGTCTGAGTCAGCGAAATGATGTATCGTGGAATAAACCGATGGCGAAGTTTGGCGAAGCGAGTTGACTAAACTCAAGCGCCGGCGAGGCGGAATCAAGCGTACTTAGTCCATCAGCGCAAATGAGCCGTCGAGCTCGAAAGTTGATCGGATCTGGACTCAAACACAGGCGGCAGGAAGAAATCGCCGGAAAAGCGGAGTTTGGCGGGCCAAGCGATGAACGAACAACCAAGGCTTGACGCTTGGCGGCGCTGACCAGAGCCGCTTCCGCCGACAGCGGCGTGACGGCAAAACCGCCACCGTGTAATGGCGCAGAATTGGCGTGGCGAGCCGCCCCACGCTTGACCTTGAGAAGTTAAAGCGCGAAAAGGCGCGCCCTGCAACGGTGGCGGCGTGATCCATGCCGCCATCATCCCCTCCTCTTGAACCCTATAAATAGAGAGGAGGGTCTTCGTGAAGGGGATTGGTCGGTGGATTTACGAAGATTGGCGAGCTCTGTAGGTCGGAATTCCGGAGTTTTTGGAACCAAGACCTGGCCAGATCCGAGCCGATCGAGACAAGAGACAAGATCCAGATCTTGAAGAGCTTGCTGCGGCCGGATCTACACAAAGCTAAAGCGGATTAAGGTAAGGTTTATCGGATCGCCCTCTAGACTAAGCTTGTATTAGTCTGGGGATAGCTGTGATTTCTCCTAGTAGATCTCACGCTCGTGATCCTCTCCTTAAGTGAGTCACGATCCCGTGGCGCTTTGTTTCCTTCGTGAAATGAGTACCTCAGATCTGTAGATCTAGCACCTAGATCTGATCACGCGGCGGTCCACGGACGAATAAAAGTCCACAGCGCGAGGCAAAGATCCCACGCTAGCGAGGATCCCGGAAAATAGAGATCCTCGTGTTTGTTTAGGGTTTAAGTTGTAACCGTCAATTGATTCTTTCATTGTAAGCCTTAAATAAAAGGTGATCTTTTTCTTGAATTTGTTTTTAATTCCTTAAAGGTATAATAGATTCAATTGCAATGGAAAAATCAGCAACCCCTTGAACAATTTGGCGACCCGCAGTGGGAGGGGCGGCTTCAACAAAGAAGCGTCGTGTAGCCATAGCAGCGGATTGGATCCGGTCATAGAGGAGGTTGATGCAGTTCGACCAACAGAAGTTTGAGGGTTACCTCTCCTCCTCGTCCAAATCCAACTCCCTCCGCAAGTCCAAAATGGTGCACTTGCAAGAAGACCGCGGGCCTCGAGATCACGGAGGCAAGAGAATCCAACCCCACCGCCGTCAAGACTGTAGGCAACGGTGGTTCCCCGGCCCTAAAGGCGGCCAAATCCGCAAAACCCCTATCCTTGCAAGGTGTTACTTCCATCAATAGCATGTCGACTCTCTCAAAGAGAGCCCGGAGCGGACGTCGCGGCTATGAAAGCGGTTGCCGGCAATGGAATCAATGGACGGGGTTCGCTATAAGTCGGATCTCAGATCCAGGTTAACTCAGAGACTGAAGTCTGAGATTGTGGCCGGTTCCTCCAAACCGCCAACCAACGAATGGGTCCGAGTCGAACGGAACCGTTCTACGCTTCAGGAGCGTATCTGGAAGCGCCGCGCACTCCTGGCGTAGGCACGGGCTTTGGTGTAATAAGCCCTCAAGTTGAAGAAGGAGGAGGTGGCCAAGAAGCCGTCGATAAGCTGCCAAGTTTGGAAGCCCAAGTCCGTCGACACTTCAACTACGACGAACCCGGCATCCAAGTCAAACTCTCCCATTAAGCCAATACCTGCCCCGGCGTCTAAGCCGAAATCTACCGGCAGCCTAATCAAAGTTGCCTCGGCGCCAGAGTTACCTCCGGTGTCTACATCCAAGCCTATGGCAAAGCCAACCCCGCCACGTTAGCGATTAGCTGTAGGCATCAAAAATTGTGAAGAACCACAAATATGACTAAATTATGAGAAGATCGAAGGACAGCGTCGTCAAAATCTCAAGAAGTCAACACGGGAAGATTGTGTCGCCATAGTGCGAGACACTTGTTGTCTCGCTACTGCGAGACACTTTCTTGTGTCTCACTACTAGCGAGACACTTGTTTGTGCCTCGCCTCGGCGAGACACTTGTTTGTGCCTCGCCCGGCGAGACACCTTGATGTGTCGCTACTAGCGAGACACTACTTGTGCCTTCCATGGCAGAACACGAAATATTGAAGCGAGCTCTTGAAGGGTCTAAATCAATCTTTGGTGGGGCCCACTTGACTTTATCAGCGCAAAGAGGCGTTGAGATACTGATGGCGGTTACCGGCGAATCGCCCACTAAGTGATTCTAGGGCATTTAATCGTGCCTAAAAGCGAGAGCTGTTACAACAATTTGGAGGGGCGACCTTTGCCTGCGCCGATTAGCGAGGCGGTTCATCTTACCTCGCCGCCCGTAGGCGGCTATACCTGCCTGATGGCGAAGCGGCTTAGCGGCGAACGCTCGAGCGCCGCGGCGCTAACTATAAATGTTTCTTGAAGGGCGCCTCCCAAAGGCTATAAATACCCTCTACATCCACTTGGGCGGGGAGGGCAATCGAGAATCGGTCGTGAGCTATTGCAAAGAGAGAGAGAATCCAAGCTTGGGAGTTCAAGAACCACGATCCACACGGAGATTCCTCGAGTTTAAGCTTTGACTTATTCTTGAGAAGAGTAGATATCTTACTTTGCTAAGATATTTACTTAAGTTCTTGTTTCCTTTGCGAAGCATTAACTAAACTCCGTCCATTCGGCGATCGTTGCTCGGTGGTCCACAGTTAGCGTCCCACGCAGGCAAAGTCCCAACGGGGAGATCTACACTTGTAGCGTCTTTTGTTGAGTTTGTAAGAGAGTTATTTAAAATTTCTTTGTAGCGAAAATCAAAGTGTAATTTTCTCAAGTTTTACAATGGAAACAACTTTCGAACCAAACACGATGGCGACCACGGTGGGAATAGCGGTCTCGAGCCGAGATCGTTGTGTCGCGACCTGCGGCGATCAAGCCGACCTCATGGTCGATGGGTGAATTAGTTCTTCGATCGGGCCAAGTTCGAAGAATATCTCTCCTCTTCCTCATCGAAGTCCTCCTCACCCGCAAACATCGGAGGATCTCATCTTCTAAGAGGAGGTTAGTTACATTGTGATGCATAGCGATTCTCGTTAAACTGCGGCGAGGCAATTTCCCTCTCAACAACACCGGTGGATCTCAAAGCGGGAGCTCGCTCAAGTTGACTCCTTCGAAGAGTCATTCAACAAGATCTCAACCGCCGACGAAGAGGGCTCATCGAGACAACGTCAAAGATGGCCGACAACTTGCAAAGGCTATGGAATCAGCAGGCGGAGTTCATTACAACACGAACTTCGGCGTGATCGGGAGGCGTCGGCAAGTTAAAGCGCCTCAACCTCAATCGCCAACACTCCTCCCAGGAAGAATGGGTTCGTCAAAAGGACCGATTGACAAGGAAGGGCGCCCAAAGCGTCGTGCCGCGTCCTTTCGTCTGCGTCCGTTGTTAAAGCCGAGAGTCAAAATCATCAAGGAATGGACCCAAAATCATAAAATTTGGGTCGAAGTCGACATCAAAATCGACTCAAATTACGCCTCGCCAGCGATCTTAGTAGAGGCGGCTCGAGCTGCCTCAGCGAAACTGACCTAAGGCGCCTCGCCAGGCAATGATTATCTAATCTCGCGTCGGCGAAGCGGCCCAGCTTACTCGCCAGTGGGCGGTCCTCCATGCCTTAGCAAGTTCTTCCTTTCTCCGCCCCTTTCATTCACTTCTCCGGCTAAGATAGCGACAATTAAGCACGGAAATTTGGCAACTTTAGTGTTTAGTCGTCTTGGTCCACAGCCCGGAAATAAAGGCAAGGTACCGGTGAAAGCGTTTGGATTACCAGTCGAGAAGAGTCACGAGCAAAGCTGAAACATCTCGGGCTTCTAGAATTCCAATTGCATCTCGTTTGAGCATCCATAAAGTCGCGAGTCTACTAAAGGGAAGAACTTGAGGCGTGTGATTAAGTGAAGTCACGAGAGATGATAAAACACTTGTGATTTATGCCAAGACAACTTCAGCGGATGAAGTTAAAGCGTCAAAGTGCTTCCCAAGTCGAATGATCGACGCCCCCAAAAGAAGACGGGTCCTCTAGTCAAGGACAATGTTACACTTGGGGTGAAAATACAACGGTGACAAGCCACATCAAGCTGTGTCATCGGTGGGGTAGTAACACCACGAAGAAACGATTGATGAAATAGGTTGTTCTTGCTCATGTGCACAACTAATCAAAGCGTTCTTGTCGGGGATGTGCACATTCGAATCAAGCGCTCAACCACAAAGAGCTTCAAGATTCGAGAGGCTTTCCTTGCCGACGGAAGATTTGGCGAGTCAACCACGACCCGAAGAAAGAAGATCCGCCATCGAACCGGCGAACTTCACGAAGTTACTATTAACATGGTAAATAAAGGGAAAAGACCGACAAATAATGAAGATCGGACTTTACCCACGGAGGAAGAGTTAGTTCTCGGATTTCCCGAGAATGTCCGATTGCAATTGCGAGCTCGTGGCGCATTGACTATAGAAGAATGCATGAAGGAGAGTCATCAGAAGATGAAATTTCCGGCCTTTCGGCAATAGCTTGAGGCGATCTTGTTTCAAGTATGAGTCGTCCGCAGTAGGGAGGCTTTACCATTACTCCGATGTCCTAGCTCAAATGTTACAGGAGGCCCTAGCTAAACAGCGGGAGGATCTTAGGGCTGAAATGAAAGCAGAGATGGAGCTAGCCATGCAGCGGATGAGGAATTGCAAAGTCAAAAGTTGACCAACCCAAATTTAATCGGCCGGTGGATCCAGTCATCATGTTACCCATCATGTAGATGATAGTGATCTAGAAATAGATGAACACATTCTGTGATCAACCTCAAAGAAATGCATCGGTGTTCAAGGTGGAAATGGTCCAATTCTTACTATTGGAAGTAATCCAAAACAAAGGGAGGATGATGGCGAAAAGATGAAAGAGCTTGAAGATAAAATCAATGCTTTAATGTCGCTCACGAGGTTAAGAAGACCGGCATCCGTGTCCATATCAGAGAGTGGGATTCAATCCCTTATCCGTAGAAATTCAGTTTGATTAATTTCACACCTTTTGTGGGAGGGTTAGCCTACGACACTTGATCTATTTCAAGTCTCATTTGGGGGTGATCTCGGAAATGAGCCTTTGATGATTAGGTCATTCGTTGGTACCCTTAGGGAGCTACCTTGATTGGTATCGAAGACTCAAAGGCTGGGAGCATTAATTGTTGGAATGACATGGAAAGCTTCTTTCTCGATAATTTCTTGATGATGACACGGAAGTTTCCATTGGAACTCTTCTAGGCGAAGCGAAGGATGGGGAGACAATTGACACTTTAGTTAAGCGTTTCAGTAATAAAGCTATGAATTGCAGAGATCAATTCAGAGAATTCATATTGAAGACTTGCCACAACAATCTTTCTATAGAATTATTGGAAGTCATGGGGTTAGTCCATGACTACATGGAAAGACCTAAAAATCTGAGGAGAACAAGCGAAAGTTTCCTCGGAAGGAAGAAAGTGAAAGAGGCAAAATAATGGCTGACCCCTCAGTAAATTTTCCTCTAAGTAATAGAGGAAAGGCATCTGTATTTATTTGTTAGTCAAACATTGCAACAACGACCGCCAAAAGCTTCATCGAATTCCACGGGACATACTCTTTGAGAGGCGAAGAAGTTCGATCATCTTCAAACACCTCCTTGATAACAACAAAATCAAGTTGCCAACCATTATAAATCGGGAGGAGGTGACAAGACTTGGACCCTAAATCTTGTCGTGCCCAGGAGGATCCTCCATCCTACTAAGGATTGCTTAGCTCTCAAGGCCATCATCCAAGCCTTGGTGAAGGCCGGTCTTACTTGCGAATAAAAGTGAATGAGAAATTCCTCAGATGAGTACAAGAGGTTAAACTGCTCCTCCTTCTTACTCCAATAGGAATATGAGTATAAACTATTCTAAATGAATGCGACCCGGTTTGCAAAGAAGGCTGGGGTGGATAATCCATGAGCGAGAGGTCCACTTCGAGGATTGGCGATCAAACCTTCCTCTGATTAGGATTGTCTCAAAATTCCTATCTGGTCAAACCTTCCTCAGTTAGGACCATGGTCAAAATCCCTCTCGATTCCTTCCATGAGCAGAGGTCCACTTCAATTGAGCGATCAAACCTTAGGCGGTTAGGATTGTCTCAAATATGCATGCAGTCAAACCTTCCTGAGTTAGGACCATGGTCAAAATCCTCTTGATTCCTTCCATGAGCGAGAGGTCCACTTCGAGTTAAGAGATCAAACCTTAGGCGGTTAGGATTGTCTCAAAATTCCTATCTGGTCAAACCTTTCTATAGTTAGGACCATGGTCAAAATCCTTCTCGATTCCTTCCATGAGCGAGAGGTCCACTTCGAGGATTGACGATCAAACCTTCCTGATTAGGATTGTCTCAAAATTCTATCTGGTCAAACCTTTCTCTGATTAGGACCATGGTCAAAATCCCTCTCGATTCCTTCCATGAGCAGAGAGGTCCACTTCGGGATTGGCGATCAAACCTTCCTGATTAGGATTGTCTCAAAATTCCTATCTGGTCAAACCTTTCTGATTAGGACCATGGTCAAAATCCTCTTGATTCCTTTTATGAATGAGAGGTCTACTCCAATAGCGAGGGTTCGTTTTAGCCCCAAGAAGACACAATTCCAAAGCTGTCACCGGCAACTCACGAGGCTCAAGGCGGTATATTCAAAACAAATGGTTCAATATTCCATATAGAAGCTTTCTGGAAATCGATGTTGAGAAAACGGGCGACACTTTTTCTGAATGATTCTCAAAGGCGTTTCAATGCATAGCCAAGTGGTGACCTTCAAGATGAAGATGATTAGTCAAAATCGACTTGACATTTCAATTCATTCAAATACAAATGCAGCAGTTATTGAACTTCGAGAATATGGATAGCGACATGGCGTACCGAGTTTGGCTGAAGCAAAACACGGGCCTCTTCTACAAAGTTCAGCGTTGAGCGAAGCAAAGCATCTTATCCAAAGCATTCCAGACCCTCGATAAAATACGGAGGAGTAAAGAAACTGGAGGGTATCTGTAGGCATCAAAAATTGTGAAGAACCTCAAATATGACTAAATTATCGAGAAGATCGAAGGACAACGTCGTCAAAATCTCAAGAAGTGAACACGGGAAGATTGTGTCGCCATAGTGCGAGACACTTGTTGTGCCTCGCCTCGGCGAGACACTTGTTGTGCCTCGCCTCGGCGAGACACTTGTTGTGCCTCGCCTCGGCGAGACACTTGTTGTGCCCTGCAGCGAGACACCTTGATGTGTCGCTACTGGGAGACACTGCCATTGCCATGGCGAGAACACGAATATTTAAGCGAGCTCTTGAAGGGTCTAAATCAATCTTTGGTGGGGCCCACTTGACTTTATCAGCATAAAGAGGCGTTGAATACTGATGGTGATTTACCGCGAAGATCGCCCACTAGGCATGATTCTAGGGCATTTAATGCGTGCTGCGAGAAGCTGTTACAACGGTGGAGGGCGACCGCGGCCTCGCCGGTTAGCGGCGATCCATCGCCTACGCCGCCCGGCGGCGGCCACATACCTACGCCGATGGCGAAGCGGCTTAGCGGCGGCTCGAGCTGTCAGCGCTAACTATAAATGTTTCTTGAGAAGGGCCGCGCCTCCCAGGCTATAAATACCCTCTACATCCACTTGGGCGGGGAGGGCAATCGAAGATCAGTCAGTGAGCTATTGCAAAGAGAGAATCAAGCTTAGGAGTTCAAGAACCACGATCCACACGGAGATTCCTCGAGTTTAAGCTTTGACTTATTCTTGAGAAGAGTAGATATCTTACTTTGCTAAGATATTTACTTAAGTTCTTGTTTCCTTTCGCGAAGCATTAACTAAACTCCGTCCATTCGACGATCGTTGCTTTCGGTGGTCCACAGTTCTGGCGTCCGGCACATGCAAAGTCCCAACGAGGAGATCTACACTTGTAGCGTCTTTTGTTGAGTTTGTAAGAAGTTATTTAAAATTTCTTTGTAGCGAGAATCAAAAGTGTAATTTTCTCAAGTTTTACAATGGAAACAACTTCGAACCAAACACCAACCATTAAGGAGCGCTGGGTCCGTTGAGGGAACCATGGGTCACTCTAATATGGGAGTCGCACCCACCTCAAGAAGGGCGGGAAAATTTACGTATCTCCATCATGGGACTAAAATGAAGTTAGAATCCGTGAAACTTCATGCCCAAATAAGCGAAGGCAAGGCGAGTCACTTCGGCGGTTTGATGGCTATGCGTCCTGGAAGGAGACATTTTCATCGGCGACAACGGCGTTACACGAGAGATCGTGTCAGCGAGCGGGGGTTGCTCAGCGCTCACGCCAGCGAGCTCTACTACCGTCTTGGGGGTACAAGGAAATACCGAAGGAGTTCCCCAAGCCCAGCGAGCCATGCATGTGCTCCAAGATCATCAAGGCGGTGCTCTCGGAGTGCAATGCGTAAGCGAAGCTCGAAAGGGTGTCGGTCTTCGAGACTCACCGAGCTTAGAGACCTAGGTCAAAGCGATTAAAATAAACAGCGCCTCGAAGCAATGAATTGCGAGAGGTCACTAACAACATGACCGACAAAGAACCATTGTCGCGAGGCCATTCCCGGGCATCGCTTGGCGGTTAACTTCGTTTGCGGTCGGGACTGTCGGCGGTCCAATTATGGCGAGGCTTTTGAGGGCTACCCTCGGAAGATGAAGTGTCGGATCTTGGCTCGGCAATGGCATCGACAACCACGGTCTCTAGCGAGGACAACCACAAGAGACACTCATGATCGTGGCGATCAAATGGCCAAAATGCTAGATGAAGCCTTAGCCAAGCAGAGGAAAACTTCAAGCGGAGATGGATATGGCCATGCAGCAGATGAAGAGGCATGACCAGCAGATCAAGCCACGGCGAAACACCAAGGTGAATCAAGTCATCGCGTCGACATTGACCAAGCGGATAGTGACCGCGGGCGAAGATGAACTTCATAGCGCTAATGGCAGCCACGACCCTTGAGAATCTTTGAAATTGCGCCGAATGATAGCGGTACTGGCTATTGCCTGAGTGAGAAGATAAGAGACCTCGAGCAAAATCAATTCCTTGATTTCGCCCAAGAGGTGAAGAAAGCGTATTCCTTGCCCTATCCAAGGGAGTGGGAATCCATTATCGGAAGTTCAACACGATAAACTACGCCGTTCGGCGGTAAGGTTTCACCTACTCAACACTTGATTTACTTTAAGTCACACCTCGGGGTCATTTACGGCAATGAGCCCACGATGGATTCGATCATTAGTCGGCACCGCCGTGGGGCTGCCTTGATTAGTACCGCCGTCTCAAACTAGGGAGCATTAGCATTTGGGGCGACATAGAGACCGACTTCCTTGCCAACTTTTGACGATGATGCGAAGTGTCGTCGAACATTGCTCCGACGAAGCAAAGGGCGGAGAGCGGTGGATATCTTTGTCAAATGGTTCGAAACAAAGCGATGAATTGTCGAGACAATCACGGAGAATTCATTCTCCAAACTGCCACAATAATCTCTCCACGGATGTGCTTTCGAAGCAATGGGAGCGGCTCCGTCAAAATGTGGAAGGATTTGAAAATTAGCGGAGAAGCGGTGAAAGATTCCTTAAGAGGAAGAAGGCAGGAAAAAGAACAACACTCGGCAAATCACGAATAAGCGAAATTTTGTCCCTTGCGGCAGTGGTTCAAAGCGAAATCGGTGGACACAATCACCGCGTTGACTGCAACCGTAGTAGCGGTCGCCCGGCGGCATACGCGGCGATCCACGGCCCAATGGCGGCGTATCAAACCGAATACGGTTCGGGTTTCCCAGACTTACTCATTCAAAGGCGATGAGGTTCGGGTATTTTAAGTACCTCTTGGATAATAATAAGATCAATTACCTCAATTGTAAATCAGAGGAGACAAAGAAATTCACGGACCCTAAGTCTTGCTCCTATCCGCAGGCGGTGCATCACCTGGCGAGTCATGTTATCATCTCGAGGACAAAATCCGGGCCACGATGCGATGTTGGGGTCATTACTCCAAAGCCCTCTAAAGAAAGAAGGTGGGAGCGGAGCGGTTTCCATCGGCTTGGTCCGGTACCTTTAGTTGGTTTCAACCAACTCACGTGGTAAAGGTAGGAATGAAGATGGTGAGCGAGGATCCTCACCGACAGCGTGAGAAGGGACTCGTGCCGCATACTACTGAATGGCGAGATCCTTTGGGTCCACCGATTTCTTTGGAAGGCGATCGATGGGCTGCCTCTTCATCAAAAAGTCAAGGGAAAAGGCAAGTCATGTCTTGCTACTTGGCAATTCGAGAGAAGGATGATGAAGAAGTGGCGACTTTCCAACTTTACGAAGAGGGCACGAAGTTTTAAGCTACAGTGGACAGTACAACTACAAGTATCCGAAACTCAGACAAATGTAAAGACGGCGGGCTGGGGGTGACAACAACTCCTCTCACCGTCGCGAAAAAGTGCAACAACAAGCGGTACATCAAAGAAAGCGGTTGAAGCCGCGAAGAAGCGACCTCAAGTCGGGAAGCTCAAATCCGAAGTAGTCGATTCGCCCGATTGTAAGGGATAAGCCGAAGGAACCTCGAGCTCTCCATACAGCCGATGTCATGGCCCAATTGGCTAACATCCGGCAAGGATAACTCTCTGAGTTGCTCCGGTGTCAAAAACTTCGGGAAGCCCTACAAGAGGCCACAGGCGATTGGAAGTATTCTTAACTCAAATAAAGCCGACTCTGGCGAGCCAGCACAACAATGCAACGACAACCAAGCACCTCCCACGCATCGCCTTCCACGAAGGAGGATATGCGGACAAAGAACTCAAAACATGGCAGGCCATTATACTTTCACGGGGTATATTGGTTCCGGGAGTTAACGGATCCAAGTTGATCAGGGTTCCATTGAGCATCATGCCCTAGCCTCATGTACCATCTCGAATTCTGCCCGATGGTGGCATCAATGAGCATGGTAATCTCACGGATTTAACACGGTGGGTCGCCCACTTGGTAAAATCGGGTTAAGTGCCGATTGGGGATTTAAAATCTGAAGTCACTTGTTATGTGATTGATCGCGAGAACTTCTTATAACTTGTTGTTGGGGCGGCCTTGGATCCATAACAATGTTATAGTCCCCTCAACTCTTCATCGGTGTCTAAAATATGTAGACACAAATAATGAAGTTAAGGCGGTGGTGCGGATAAGCAACCGTTTAAAGGAATGGAGAATTATTTCAGCGACTCCCTCCTACGGTAATGAGGTCGAATATGAACCATCGGCCCAGAACGGACAACGGTGAAGGAGGCGTCTGGCGGGCTTGATTACGATGGTGGTTTTGTTATAAATGACATTGTACCCGTAATCAATCTTGGCGATGGGGAATGCGTCGGATGAAAGTTGTAATTGGCAACTTGCCGACAAATCAATAAGAGATGATTTAGAGTACTCGTTGTCTTTTCTGATGTGATTACGAGTTATATGATGACCGAGTTATATTTACCAACTCCGTCATCTGTATATCTGAAGCGATTCGAGACTCTTTGAACAACACTTGTCATCCGAAGATCGGTGGTGAAAAGACTTGGTCTACGGAAAAGGAACCACGGTTCCAATCTTAGAATCATTTCTTAGAGGAAGATGTAGATGACAACAAACCTATACTCCACCGCGTTCGGATATAGTCAGGAAACTTGGGTATCATGAAGAAGTGGGGGTACAACTTGGCCCAAGGGAAGGTCTGTTTGGACGAGGTCCTTGAGTCCTTAAGCGGCATCGTCCCAAAGAAGCGGGACAACTATTACTCGTTTAGAAGGGATTGGGATATGAATCCTCCTTAGAAGATGAATGCTGCGTGGTTGATTGGCGATCATCTACGGATGAAGAGGCGGATACTCATCGATTCTTACGCTTGGGATTAGACATTAGCCTTGGAGAGGCTTTTAAGGCCTTGATGTCAAATATGGCTCGTTGACCCCACCACTATTGAGGATGATGAAGATATGCCAACATGGGAAGACCCATGGATCCATCAACTCAAAACGATTCGAGGATAGGTTCGAGCAAAGGAACCCCCACTAAAGATGAGGTAATCCAAGTCAATATGGGTGATGAAGAGCACCTAAGCATAAATATCGGTAGTAGTCTTCCTTGGGAGGAAAAGAAAGAATTGATACCCTTATCGGGGAATATATCGGCGTGTTAGCACGAGCTCACGAGGACATGCACGGACTCGACCCTAATGTGGCAACATCTAGCCTCAATATCAAAGTGGATGTCAAACACGTCAAACAACCACAAAGGCGGTTTAGATCCTCAGATTATCGCGGCGATTGTCGATGAAGTAAAAACTTATAGAATCGGGTTTCATCAAGGAAGTTCAACATCAGTTGGGTGGCAAACATCGTCCGGTCATGAAGAAGAATGGTTCAATTAGGATGCGTATGGAGCTCTGAGAGATCTGAGCGCCCTTTGCCGAAGGATAATTTTCCCCTTCCGATCACCGGCGTCATTGTGGATAACCGTGCGGTTTTGAAAGAATGTCGTTTATGGATGGCTTTTGGGTTACAATCAAATCAAGATGCACCCGATGATGCCAAACACCGGCGTTGAGAACACCTCTCGGCATATTACGCTGCTCTGATCATGCCGTTCGGTGTGAAACGCCTGGTATATTATCGGCGAGCAATGGCGAAGATTTTCGGGATCATCTCGGGAAAATGGTCGAATGCTCGTCGGCGACTTGGTTGTGGCCGTAGCAAGAGTGATCATATCAAAGATCTCAAAATGATGTTTGAGCTCATGCGAGCCCATCGACTAAAGATGAACCACCAAATCCTTCCTTGGGATGTCGGTGGCAAGTTCCTGCGGCTTTATGTCACCAATAAGGGCATCCATGTCGATCACGATAAGGTGAAAGCGATTCAAGATTTACAACCTCAAGAAATCGAGAGCTCGGGGGTTACAAGGGCGATTGGCCTATATCCGGCGGTTCATATCGAACCTATCACGGGAAGTGTTAGCCATTCTCAAAATTAAACAAGAAGAAATTATGCGTTTATTTGGGGCGGCGCTTGCCAAAGGCATTTGAAGAGATCAAATGCGTATCTCGCTAAACCACTGTTCTTGTCGCACATGATGGAAAGCGTTCTTGATTTACATCAAGTGACGGATCCTCATTGAGTGCCTTACTTGCGCCAAGGCGGCGACCCCGTGATCCGCGAGCAGGCGATATACTACGAACGAATATTAGTCGATGCTTGAATCTCGATATCCGATAGTTGAAGCGGTGCCTTGCATTAGTGTTAGCAATTGAGAAGATGCGGCACTATTTAGTCGGATAGACAATTTATGTTATCTCCAACGTAAGCTTCGGTCGAATATTTATGACCGACTGCCTCCATGAGTTGGCGCTTGGCAAAATGGGCCTTGCTCTTGTCCCAATATGACTTGCACTTCAAACAACGAGAAGTCGGTCAAAGGACAAGCGATTCGATCTCTTGACTTGACCGACCAGAGCGGTAGAGCTATATGATGAACTACGATGAAGTCCATGAAGTCAACACTACATCGCACCAACAAATATGGCGGTTGTATTTTGTGAACTTCTCGGGCTACAAATGTGGCAAGTGCCCGGATGTTCTAAGATCTCATTTGGAGTAGGAGTTGTCTTAGTTTCCCGGAAAACATATCATGCCCGAGCCTATTCACTCACGAACCGTGCTCCAATAATGTGGCGAATACAGGCTACTTATGGGACTTAGTTTAGCCAAGGCGGGGTCGAGTAGCTCGAAGCGTCTGGCGACTTCATAGCGATAGTCAAAGCAGTCCGTGGAGACTCTGAAGTTAGGAATCGATCTAGTTCCTATCACCGGTAGCCATTGAAATAGCGGACTCATTGAAGAGTTCTTCATCGAATATATCCAGCGCCTTGAGCAGCAGCGGATGCATTGGCGGCATTAGCGGTATCGCTAGCACAACCTCGAGACGAGAAGCTAGTTACGGTCGGGACTCATCAATTATTTGTACCAATATGTGATAAGGTACAAGAAGACAAGGGGTAGTTACCAAAGAGGTATACATGACCGAACCAAATTGGAGCCACGAGATTGGCTTTCCTATCATCTACTACGTCTTGCATGGTGATACGCGGAAGGCGAAGGAGAAGTCAATCCGGCGAAGAGCTCCAAGATTCTTTACAACCAGAGACCCGGATGTTATATCGCGAGGATATGATGGTCTTCTACTTGGTGCCTTTCAAACAAGGAGAGAGAAGAGCCGGGGAAGCACGAAGGTGAATGTGATGTTGCACCAACCTGGTCCTAAACTCTATAATCGTATCGAGGAGAATGGGCTGCCGGCCAGCAATGATTAGCAGCGGTTGCATCGCTCGAAATGCCATGTCGATTCACCTTGAACTATATGCATCAACCTCGGAGCAATTGCATCCTTTGGCTACATCACGGCCATTGAGACATGGGGATGGGCGTTGTAGGTCCCATCTTTCCTCCGCCGGTCAAAGCGTCGGTTTATTCTAGCGATCGACTACTTCTCCAAGTGAAAAGGCAATCCCGCTAAAAGAAGTGGCGAGTAAGCGTTATCAAGTTTATTAAAACCATATCGTTTACCGGCCACGGTGTCCCAAGGCGGATCGTGCATGACAGCGGTCCTCAATTCATCGGCAATTCTTTCATCGGGTTTTGTGAAATTTAAGATCCAGGCGTCGTCAGCGGCCTATAATCCGTTTGCAAATAGATTGGTGAGGCGTTCAACAAGACAATTATCAAAATTACGTCAAAGCTTGTGAAGAATAACAGCGAAGTGGGGCGATAAACTTCGGAGAAGCACTCACGGGCATATCGCTGCGGCCGTCACGTCACGCAAGCTGGGCGACCCCATACTCTCGGTCTACGGTGTGGCGGTTCTTTCGTTAGAGATCGAGATTCCATCGCCGCGTCGCCCTCATAGCGAAGATGGCGATCGAGGAACATCATCAAAAGCGTCTCAAAGAGCTTGAGATGTTGGATGAAAAGCGCTGGAGGCTCAACAATGCATTGAGTTCTACCAGGCGAGGATATCGAGGCTTTCAATAAGAAATGCAGCGAGGAGTTTCAAAGAAGGAGATTTGGTCCTCATTTGCCGGCGACCGATAACTCTCAACTCAAGAAGAAAGGTAAATTCGAACCTAAATGGGAGGGGCGTTTATAATAGAAGCGGTCTACTCTAATGGTGCATATCGCCTTATCACACAAAATGGCGTCGGCAATTAATGCCAATAAGCGGGAAGTTCACGAAAAAGTACTATCCTTAGTACATTCGGGATAACCCATTGAATGGGAAGCTCCTCAAGGAATATTTCACCCATGTTCCTTGAGGATAACCTAAATATTTTGTTTTCCTCCAAAATTCTCTCACCGATCAAATTCATTGGCGGTGGGTCCCTTGAAAGATCTTTACGGTCCAAGTTATCGAACCTTTTCAAGATTCTCGGTGGAGACCCACTCTTAGATTCTTTTAGGAAATAGAATGCATTCTTCCTTTCCACATTACACATCACATTCATCGGAGATAGAATACATTCTCCCTCTCGGAAGCAAGAGATAGAATACATTCTTCCTCTCTTGTCCTAGATTCTCGGTGGAGATCCCACTCTTAGTTTCACCTTTCAAGAGTCTCAAAATGGAGATCCCACTTTTAGTTTCTTTCCTTTGGAAACAAGACAAAAATCCTTCCTTTCCGGCTTGGGAGATAGGAGACTAGATCCTCCTTCTCCATCAATAAGAATAGGATACAAAACCTTCCTTCATTATTTGAATTAAGTGAGTTTTGGAGATAGGACACAAAACCTTCCTCTCCTTGACAAGAGATAGGATATAAAACCTCCCTCTCTTGTTTCGGATTCATCTCTTGCTCGGAGATAGGAGACAAGATCCTCCTTCCTTTCCATCAGCAAGAGATAGAATACATTCTTCCTCTCCTGTTTTAAATTTGATTTTGCCCGGAAATAGGATATAAAATCCTTCCTTTCCACCTTCGGGAAATAGAACACATTCTTCCTTTCCCACATTAATGCGGCTCTTCTACGGTTCGGTCATTCTCCGGTCAAAGAGGACACCAAGATTCATCTTGGGGCATTTTATCGAAGCCTAAGAAGGGATAAAGCCAGCGCCTACGCGTTGCGGTTTAGTCTTTCTCCGATTGAAGAAGACACGAGTTTGATTTTGGGATATCTTATCCGAAGCCTAGAAGGGATAAAGCCAGCCTACCGTTGCGGTTTAGTCTTTCTCCGATTGAAGAAGACACGAGTTTGATTAAGGGTATCTTATCCGAAACCTAAGAAGGGATAAAGCCAGCGCCTACCGCGTTGCGGTTTAGTCTTTCTCCGATTGAAGAAGACACGAATTTGATTAGGGGTATTTTATCGAAGCCTAAGTAGGGATAAGCCTATGCCTAACAGGCATTGCGGTTAATTCTTAACGTTGGATTGATCTATTCGGTAAAGATGACAAAACCTCGTATTCAACATGGTAGCATTAAGTCTAAGAGAGTTTCATTCTTTTAGCATAGCGTCACATGTAGAGCGGACTTGGATAATCTACATGCTAGCCCAACTCAAAAGATAGTTGGTAAAGTGATCAAATCCGTTGAAGGCTAGGGGTTGGCCAATAACCTTAAACCAGCCTCACCTGCAGCGTTGCTTGGGTAGTCTATTCCCGTGAAAGATGACAAAGCCTACGTATTCAACATCGTAGCATTAAGTCTAAGAGAGTTGTATTCTTTTAGCACAACGTCACGAATGGATTTGGACAATTCGCACGCTAGCCCAATTCAAACGGTAGTTGGTAAAGGTTAATCAAACCCGTTGATGGCTGAGGGTTTGCTAAAAATCCTATGAGTATTATGGTTAATTATTTCTGACGAAGTAAAAGAATCATAATAAACAATAAAAGGAGCAAATTTTATTCAATTAAAGGGAAAGATGAATGGAGCTACAATTATTCAAACATCAAGTCTATGATAAAAGATTTGTTATTCTAGCTGAGACAGTTCATCACTATAAGCCTGGTGGAGTTCCCCCTGCAACTCAGCCCTGAAAGACTCCTCATTGGTATTCAATGTCTTTGTGGTTCCCTCTTCAAGATCAACCAGCTTCTGCTTTGATAGCTCGAATTCCTTAGACGCGACAGTGAGAGCCTCTTCCTTGTTGGCCCTTGTCAGCTCCAAAACGCTCATGTTTTCTTCCTCTGCTTGGAGTTCCCTCCTGAGCTGCGCTATCCTCTCGTCACTCGCTACGAGACAAGAGTTGAAGTGGCTTAGAAGAAGATGCTTCAGCGACAATGGCTCAATTTGATCCACTCGATCTCTGCATCGGACTTGAGCCCGGTAAAACACGAGCATCGCGCCATGCCTCTAAGCGGCGTCGGTCACGAGCGGCTACATATGAGGAAGCTCCGGTGCCTTGATTCTTATAGTCTCTGAAGCTTTCTCTCCGGATGGCGAGATCATTAGCAATGGCTGAGCCAACTTCGGGATAACCCATATCCGTATCAAGGCGTCAGGGGATCAAGCGATGGCCTGAATTGATGAAGAAAGCGCCATGGAGAACCTTTTCGATCACCGTGTTCACCAAGGAAAAGAGCGAGCATACTTCAAGCGGATAATAAAGCGGGATGGATCTTCATCTAGCATCAGCGCCCTCGCCCGGATCATGGAGTCGAGATGTAGGCTCTACGAAAAAGAGGACCTTAGAATCTTCAATCAAAAATTGGCGAAGACATATTGATTAGAGGACTCTTACGTCTCCTTGACATAGTTTTAGGAATGGCGAGTCTATCGAGGAGTACCTATCATTTGGAGTACTATCTCGACGGTGACCCCTCGGTGTGCTCATCTATCTCGGCGATCGCCGTGGTAGGCTGATTACGAGAAAGCGATGGGAAGAGGAGTGCGAACACTACACGAAAAGAATTTCTCAGGCCCTTCAAATTATAGTAGTATTAGCCAAGGGGCTGGTCCTATAATTAGCCAAGGAGAAAATTCATACCTTCCTTGGGGATTGTGGCTTGGGTAAATCTTCACCAAGGCGTAAATCTGTGACAAAGCGTAGCAGGTCATCCATGGAAGTGTTGTCCTATAAACCGGCTCCGAAGTCTTCCATTAAGAAGTCGAAAAGAAGGCATTAGGAAAGCGAATGCAACTAAGGGTTGGCGAACAATATGTAAAGCTACTTACTTCCCTCTGTGAGTTAACCCTCTTAGTCTTGGTTAGTACAAATGTCTCGCAATTTCTCTAAAAGAGCAAAAGTGAAGAGGCAATTAGAGAGTGCAATTCGAGTTGGTTAATTCCGCATTAGCCATCTAGAAGAGGAATTATCGATGCTAGATGTACGGATTATTTGAATCGGGTCCTACATTAGTATTCGGTCTTCTCGCCATAGCTCCGTACATTTGTTGAGTAAAACTTGGCTCGGCATGAGCGAGAACTAGGCCAATGAGAATCATGGTGAGGAAAATCAAAGCGGAATCATAATCTCTAAAACCCCACATGGAAATGGAGAAATGTCGAGTCTCCAAAAGAAAATTTAAAAATCAGATTACATTACGGTGAAGTGTTACCTCCGTCCTTTGGATCATCATTGGTCAAGTCTATATCAAAGGACCGAGGATTCCAGCGAGTCTTATGGGCTAACTTCTTCGTTTAACCCCTCGAGAAGGTCAAAATTCTTCTTCTTCAGCAGATTTTCACGAAAATTCAGTTGAATGAGAAATTCAATAGGGAGGATGAGAAAATGAAGGGGAAAAGGAGAGTACGAGGTTCTTCTCATAAGCTGCAGCCTCAGCTTGGTCCTCTCCTAAAGTCAGTCGAGTTGTGGAACTCCTCCTCGATCTCGTCAGGTGATGAGATTGGCGGCTTCCTCACGAGCTGGCGGCGTCTTGGAGTGTCACAGTGTCGGCTGCATAGCGATGCTTGGCATGAAATGAGATAGCCCTCCACGAGGGACCGACTCATTAGCTACTAATAGCCAAGCTGCAATGAAGGAATGTCGACTCGGTGGCGGTCGAGCTCGGTGGCCGAATCTAGCACGGTACATCCCACAACACCCACAACCAAGCCGAAGGCCATCCATAAGTCCACCATGAGTGCGGAACCGGTGTTGGATTCCCAACATAAAGTTGATCGTAACCAAGCTGTCGAGCAAAGCGGCGGGGAAAATAAGGCTCAATGAAGCATTCTTCCTTTACTCGGAAAGTGAGGTACCACGGCACGATGTTCACTAGCCAATTAGGCGACCAATGTCAAGTGAAGTCTGCTTCATCTTGGCTCTCTTAGTCAATCAATGACTCACCATATTGACCCGGAGAATCGGAAGCATCTGGAAAAGTTCCACCCTCGTAAATCGCATCTGTTTCTTGACCTAAGTAAAAACTGCGCCCTTTCCATTGCGATCCTCTATCAGCGCAGAAAGAATGGAGCGAATCTGCGGAACGGTCGCGACATCATGTCGGGGCGATGAAAGACCAGCCAAGCCATCAAATAGGTGTATGGAAGCTCTACTCGGCGGAAGGAATACGAGATGAGGGCTCATCCTTCCCTTGAGTAAATGCGGGCTATATCTTTGCAATCCACGGTGAATATTGGCCACCATCAGGAAGGAGAGAGTTCCTTTTGTGGGCGGCGAGGCTAGGGGATAAAGGACCTCAAAGGTAAGGCATCACCGGTTTGATATGGAATCCGCATTTCTTTAGCAGTTGCAAGATAGCGGCTAGAAGAGTTGTCGGTCGAATAGGCTTCTTGCATGCCATAAGAAGGTTGCAAACTTGGTCCACAGGGAAAAATCGTCTTTGGCACTGCTGAGTGTGTAGGAGTTAGCACTGAATCTCTCGATGAGCTCATTAATTGCCGAAAGAGTGAGCGGCGACAATTCACATATTTTCTCACGAATTACCCTCAAGTGCTTGAACAAGTATTTGGCAAAGCGCCGAGCTCACTTGTGATTTCTTTTTGACATGTGGTTGATTGGGCTAGAGCTATATGATAATGACAAGTGAGATCCCATAAAGTGAATTATGCTTGATGCGGCGTCGCGGTCCTTGGTGACTCAAATCGATTCGAGGGAAAGTATTCACGATCTGACATCTTCCCCATGGGTAAACTGAGCTTCGGTACATCTCATGTAAAGCCAGCCCCAACTCACGTGTTTGGTAAAAATGTATTGATGCGGGTTGTAGAGCTCGAATAAGGCAAAAAATGGTTGACACTAATTGGAAGGCCGTTACGCGATTTGGCGCGATTGAATCTGAGCAAGCACAAAGTTCTTCATCCGCGATTAAGGACATAATAGGTCGGCGACCCCACTAGTGCCTATCGGCGAGTGAACCCGACCATAAAATCTATGGGCGGGTGGCGAATCTCGTCTCAACTTAAAGGCGGTTCTTCAAAGTCGGCGATAATGAAAAGCTCATCGCGGTGTGTCTAATCCCACAACTCGGGGTGAAGGCGATGATCGACTCTGGCGGAACACTGGAACCGGCCGGAGTAATGAATCCATAATGGATATGGTCATGCTCCTCGGTCAATCGCCGGGACATATGGCGTGTCCGGCGTGGTGCACGAAATCGGTCGATGAAAGTTGGCGAGGTATCGGGGATATATAAAGGGCCTCCCTCGTCCTTGTTAAACCCTTTTCGCTCTCGATAAAAGGCGTATCGGATCGTTAGCGAGTCGCCCGAGCAGATAATCCGTCTTCGCAAAGTTTGAGTAGAGCTAGTGTCTTTCAAAGCGGCTTGCTCGGTGACCGTAGTCGAGAATCACGGGAACTCCCCTCAAGTCTGATCTGAATAGTCTTAGCCGATGTATCGAATCGCGAATCGAGTGAAATGAAAATAAGCGGGATCGTCATACATGGAATAGTATTCACTATGGCGTCCATCAACAGCGTAAGGTGGAAACACTCTGAGGATAATCAGCTGCAATGGAAAAACATTAGTTGTTAAAGGTAATATAAAGGCGTTGAATTCATCTTACAGTTGAGTCCGACCTTATAATGGAATGCAACGATTTCATCGTGTCGAATACTCATAGAATGATATATATCGTCGCATAAGCAAAGCAATAATATATCTGTTCTCTGATGCGGATCTGATGTAAATCGCTCCCATTAAAGATCTTGAGGCGGGTGATGACCAGCGAACCAATCACGAAGTGTCCCCCGAAGGAGGATCTGACTCTTCCCAATCGCCTCACAAAGGAGAAGCGGCGGGGGCGTAACATGTGAGAAGATAAATCAATCTTTAAAGCGTCAATCCCCACAAAGGAGGATCTCGGCTCTTCCCAATCGCCTCACGAAGGAGAACGAAGCGGGGGTGTAATGTGTATATGCATGAAAGGATGGTGACGTTGGCGCACCGGCCCGAATGAGGCGTGCCTTCCGCAGCGGCGATGGTGGCCAGCCCCTCGTGCGAGACCTCATGATGACATCGAAACTACAAAAAAAGGACAAAATAAAGTCAGATATGTAGTTGAAAAAATCAGCAAATTCAGCAAAAGAGACCCGTTTGGTCAGGTCGTGGCTCGCCGCCCATGACCGAGGCACCAACAAATGCCTCGGTTCAAGCGAGACAAACCGAGCCAGAAGCGCTTCGGCAGAACGGCGCCAGGCTAGCGCCGGCGCTGTGTTCACGCCCATTCCTCTGCCTCGCGTTAGCGCCACTGCATGCAGCAGAACAAACAAAAGCAGAGAAAGAGAGAAGAGAAAGAAATTGTAAAAGCCTCATATATGTACCTCGTAGTTTGAGAGAGCGATCTGACGCAGTGAGATGAAAACAAGAGGAAAAAGCTCGGAGAAGGGGCGGCCTAGGTCAGAACAAAAGAGAGGAGATGGGTATTTATAATCATCCCCAATGAGGCCCAAACCAATTCTAGTGGGACTCTAATCAGCCCCTAATAAGGAGTCCTAATTAGAACCTTATCCGGATGCCAAAGCGATTGCCAAATCAGCCCGTTAATTGGTTCTCCCCATGATTATTGTCCCATGAAGGCAGCTTCAAGTTGGGTTTAATTGATATTCCTAATCCTACTCCAATTAGGAACCACGAGTATAAAATGTTTCCTAATTAGGTAGAAGTTCGGAGAATATTTCCACAAAAATATACTTAGGGATAACTTCGATGAGCATACATAAAGCGTGAAATTATATCGGCGCCAACCAGCGGCGTCGCTAATCCTACTCAATTAGGAATACAGTATAAAGCTGTTTCCTAATTAATAGAAAGTTCGGAGAATATTTCCACAAAAATATACTTAGGGATAACTTCGATGAAGCATATAAAGCGTGAAATTATATCGGCCAACCAGCAAGCTAATCCTACTCCAATTAGGAACACAGTATAAACTATTTCCTAATTAGTCAAGAAGTTCTCGGAGAATATTTCCACAAAAATATACTTAGGGATAACTTCGATGAGCATACATAAAGCGTGAAATTATATCGGCCTAATAGCGGCGTCGCCTAATCCTACTCCAATTAGGAACAGTATAAAGCTGTTTCCTAATTATAGAAAGTTCGGAGAATATTTCTACAAAATATATACTTAGGGATAACTTCGATGAGCATACATAAAGCGTGAAATTATATCGGCGTAATCAACGTCGCCTAATCCTACTCGATTAGGAACACGGTATAAACTATTTCCTGGAGAATATTTCTATATTTTTAAGGGTAACTCGGCAACCCTCAATTTCCTCCCACTGTAGGATCCCAAAAAAAAAGGAAGGAATTTGACGAGGCCTGAAAATCACATTGACACCGGACAACGTGTCTAGTCCCGAAGAAATTCCTCCCGCTGTGGATAATCATATCCCAACAACGGTCAACGCGTCGCACTCGCCGGTTGAAGGCCAAATTTCACATATTTTCGACGCCAATCAATGCGTTGCAGTGAAGAATTCCCCGACCAACGGGGGAGTCTCTTAAAAAGTTGGGTGGTCAATTGAATGACAACTCACCAACACGAGTCAATAACAAGTGAGCTCAATCAGCTGTAGCTCGAGATTCAGACAACGGTCAGGCAATAAATGCGGCACCGTAACGCCCTCAGTTATCCTACAAAGCACTGGAGAATCTGAAGGGATTAGAGAAATCGAGATATTGAAGCTATTCTTAAGAATAAATGCATCTATCGACTTACGGTGAGATCGACAACGGTCGGACAAAAATGCAATCTGGTGATACTTTCGGCAATCCTACAAAGCCTTGGAAAGTGAAAGGAGTGGAGAGATCAAACGCCGTGGTCATTCACAAGTCCTATCACACCGGTGAAGGGTGAAGGGCTCATCATATCAAAGTGTCGGTTCGTCAAAAATGGTGAAACACTTTGGAGGGGTATCCAGAGGCTGAAAATTGCTTATCGATGCGGCGAGACTTCGTGGCGGTGGGGTGACAACCGGCGACCCATCCAACAGCGATCTAGAAGCTGGCGGCGGCGTGATTAGCCGCAAAACACATAAAGCGAAGTCGCATCTAACGCATCAAGTGAGTCGGCAAGGCGACGAAGTCAACGAAACGACGATCGCGGAATAAACCCGATGACGAAGTTCGACGAGGCGAAGTTGACTAAACTCAAACGCCGACGCAGACTAATCAACCGACTTAGTCCATCAACGCAAATGAGCCGATCGAAGCTCGAAGTTGACCGATAATGACTCAAACACAATGGCGACGCACCGAAGAATATTACGCCGAAAACGAGTTTGGCGGGCGAAGCAACGAACCGAACCCGACCAAGGCTTCGACTGGCCGAGGCGCGCCAAGGTTATACCACTTCTCGCCTTGGCGGCGCGCTGCCAAGGCACCACCGCGTTTTGTCGGTGGCGTGGCCGCAGGCCGCGACCACTTCAGCTCGCGGCGGAAGGCCAAGGTCACACACGCTGGCCTTAGTCACGGCAGCGGTCCTTGGTCACGCTTGATTTCACCCCCACCTCTTGAACCCTATAAATAGAGAGGAGGGGGTCTTCATTGAAGGGGATTCTGGCCAGAGGTTGATCAAGATTGGCCGAGCTCAGAGGGTCAAAATTTCTGAGTTTTGCACCAAGACCTAGGCGCAGATCCGAAGCTCGATCGAGACAAGAGACAAGATCCAGATCTTGAAGAGCTTGTCGCACCGATCTACACAAAGCCAAAGCGGATTAAGGTAAGGTTTATCGAATCGCCCTCTAGACTAAGCTTCGCCTTAGTCTCGTGGATAGCCAGGATTTCTCCTAGTAGATCTCACCCGCCCCTACATCCTCTTCGCGGAGGCGATCCCCGAGGCACTTTGTTTCCTTCGTGAAGCGAGTACCTCGAATCGTAGATCTAGCACCTGATCTCGACACGCGTCCACTACCTAATAAAAGTCCCCAAGACAGCAAAGATCCCACGCAAGCTTTGAGGATCCCGGAAAATAGAGATCCTCGTGTTTGTTTAGGGTTTAAGTTGTAACCGTCAATTGATTCTTTCATTGTAAGCCTTAAATAAAAGGTGATCTTTTTCTTGAATTTGTTTGTAATTCCATAAAGGTATAACAGATTCAATTGCAATGGAAAAATCAGCAACTTTCCCCGCGAACACTAACGAATCGCCAGGGTGAATCAAGTCATCGCAATAACGTCAACCAAACAGACAGCGACACGGACAGGGATGAAGACCGTAATACCGATAATCCCTCTAGTAAATAGAATGCGGGAGGTAGCCTCGATAACGCCAGTGATAACACCATCGTCCCTCCTCAAAATCACCCGAACGGAGACATAGGTGAGAATGAAAAGATAAAGGACCTCGAGAGTTAGATCAACACTTTGATTTCCTACCAAGAGGTAAAGAAGACTGCATACCGTGGTCCGAACTCCAAGGAGTGGAATCAATCCCGTGATCCCTAAGTTCAATCTAATAAACTTTATGCCGGACGAAGGGTTCACCCACTCAAAGATTTGATCTACTTCAAGTCCCACCGGGTTATTTCGTAACGAGCCCTTGAAGGTTCGGGCCATTCGTGGCACTCTTCGAGGAGCCGCCTTCATCAAACCACCGCCTGCCGTGGAGCATTAATAGTCGGGCTTACATGGAGATCATGTTCCTCATCAATTTCTTCGATGACGATACCGAGATATCCATCAGGATGCTGTTCGATGAAAAATAGAAGGACGGAGAGACGGTAGATAACTTCATCAAACGGTTCTGAAACAAGGCAATGAATTGTCGGGACCCTAACAGAGGAGTTCATTCTCCAGACCTGCCACAACAACCTTTCGTTGGATGTGCCGGAAGCAATGAGAACGGGCTCGGCCCAAGACATGGAGAGACTTAAAAGGCGCTGAGCAAGCCGAAGCGATTCCTTAAGAGGAAAAAGGCAAAGAGGCTAGCAAGCGGCAAATGGTCATAAACGTAATTTCTCATCCATGTAAAGGGAAGGCGCAGCGCAGCAAAGGACGAAACCAAACGCTCCACCAGAAATGCAATAATAATCAGAATAGCGAAGCCGCGAACAATCGCAGCCCCAATGGCGTGAATGACGTAAACGGTCGTAACCAAGGTTCCCTAAAGTCTATTCTTTCAAGGAAGGCGAGGTCCCGGTATTTTAAATACCTCTTGGAGAACAATAAGATCCAAAGCCACCAATCGTGAATCGAGGAGGCAAATAAGGTCACAGATCCGAGATATCACAAGATTCCACGTAGCGTTCACCATCCAACAAAGTCGCATCACCATCTCAAGGATAAGATACATGCCTTGATTGATGTAGGGCCATTACCCAAAGCCGCCCAAAGAAAAGAAAGTGGGGCTAACGCAATATCCATCGCCTTCGATCGGTGCCTTTAACTTGCTTTCAACTCAAGCCCGTCGTGAAAGTAGGGATGAAGATGGTGAATGATGATCCTCACGGACAACACAAAAGGCTCGCCACATACAACCCCAAAGAGAAATTCTTTGGGTCCACTCGACTTGCTCGATGATGATCGCGACGCCTCTTCATCTAAGAAGAAATCAGTAATGGGGAAACCATGTCATGCCACTTCAGCAATCTTGGAGAAAAACGATTAACAAATAATGACATTCCAGCTTTCCAAGGAGGAACATGAAGTCTTCGCCACCAGGAGCGGACACGAGTACAAATACAAGTATCCCGAAGCTTCTAATCCAAATGCTAAGATGCTGACAGAGCCGAGTGGCGGTGACTCCTCCCACGCCGAAAATCACAGCAGCAGGCGATCGCCATGGAGGACGTGGCCAAGCTGAAGGAGAAGCAACCCCAACATCAGGATGTTCAAGTCCCGAAGTAGTCTCGATTCAATCGTCCGATTGGAAGGGACAAATCGGGAAGTTCGAGCTCCCTGCATTGTTTTGATATTATAGCATAATTGGCTAACATCTCAGAGAGGATAACCCTCTATGAGTTGCTACGGTTGTCAAAAGAAACCATAGAGGCCCTACAGGAAGCCTTGGCTAACTCTGAGGTGTTTCTCACTCAGATCGAGCCAAGTCCTGAAGAACCAGAGTCTTTAGCCCAGTAATGCAACCTCGCAACCAAGCACTTCCCCTGCATTGCTTTTACCAAGGAGGACATACAGACAAAAAATTCAAAGCACGACAGGCCGCTATATTTCACCGGATACATTGGCTCCAACGAAGTCAATCGAATCCAAGTTGATCCGGGTTCCGCTGTGAGTATCATGCCCCTCCGCCTGATGTATAGCTTCGGGATTCCTGCCAGTAAACTGGCATCTACAGGCACGATGATTTATGGATTTAACACTAGTGGGTCTCGGCCGCTAGGTAAAATCCGGATAAAGTGCCAGATGGGAGATTTAGTCTGAGGTCACATGCTATGTAATTGATGCAGAGACTTCCTATAACTTATTATTGGGTCGGCCATGCATCCATAATAATGTTATAGTCCCCTCCATCCTTCATCAGTGTCTAAAATATATTGACACGAATAATAAAGTCAAGACGGCGGTCGCGGATAAGCAACCGTTTAAGGGGATGGAGAACTACTTTATCGACTCTCCTTTACTGCGAACAGTCCGACATCAATCATCGCCCAAGGCACCATTAGCGGGCGGGAAGCCGACAATCGGGTCGCTTGATTACGATGGTGATTTTGTCATAAATGACATTGTACCCTTTGTAGTCAATCTTGACGATAGAGAATCGTCGGATGATAGTTGTAATTGATAACTTGCCGACAATAAAATAAATAATAATTTAAAGTACTCGCTGTCTCTTATTGACGTGATGAAAGGATTGTACGATGACCCCGTGTTACACATGCCGATTCGGTCATCTTGTGTAACACAGAAGCATATCCGTGTCTCTTTCGGGATAACATTCATCATCCCGAGTAAAACAGGTGATGAAAAGGATTTGGTCTATGGTAAAGGAGATATGATTCTAGCACCAGACCACTTTTTCAGAGAGGATGTTAATGACGATAAGCCTGGCTCTCATCCATTCGATATAGCCAGTTTAATCTCATGGAAAGATGGGGGTATGACTTTGCGCGAGGAGAGGGTCTTTATTTCGGACGAGGTCCTCAAGTCCCACCCAAAGCCGCACACGTCCCAAAGGGGAAACCCGATAATTACTTTGGATTCAGGAGAGGATTGGGGTATGTATCTTCTTCAGAAGACGAATGTTGTTGGTTGATCGATAACCAATTATCCGATTCGGGAGATGGATATTCATCTGATTCCTTTGCTTGGGATTCTGACGTCAGCATTGGTGAAATGTTCAAGGGTTTGATAACAAATATGACCACAGCCAACCCCACCACGATGGAGGATGATGAGCAGATACCAATGTGGGAAGACCCGTGGATCCATCACCTCAATATGCAATACGGGGACCGATTCAAGCAAAGAGAACCCCCCATCGAGGATGAAGTGGTCCAGATCAATATGGGTGACGAAGCACATCCTAAGCCCATATTAATTAGCAACAGTCTCTCCCCAGAGGAGAAAGAAGAGTTGATTGCTCTCATCAGGGAATATATCGACCTTTGGAACTACAAAGACATGCCGTGACTCAATCCAAATGTATGCACGCTAATCGCTCAACATCAAGACAATGGAAAACCCGCCAAGCAACAGCAGAGATTTTGTCCGGCAGACACAAGCAATTGTAGCGGAAGTGAAAAGGCTCATAGAGTCAGATTTTATCAGGGAAGAATAACATCTAGATTGGGTGGCGAATATTGTCCCGATTCTAAAGAAGAATGGGACGATTAGAATCTGCATCGATTACAGAGATCTGAACGCCGCATGCCCAAAAGACGACTTTCCTCTTCCAATCACTGACGTTATCATTGACAATGCGTGTGGATTCGAGAGAATGTCCTTCATGGATGGTTTTTCGGGTTATAATCAAATCAAGATGCACCCGGATGATGAAAAACACACGGCGTTCAGAACTCCCCTCGGTGTCTTCTTCTACACGGTCATGCCATTCAGTCTGAAGAACGCAGGCGCCATGTACCAGCGAGCGATGACGAAGATTTTCTAGGAATATCTTCGGAAAACGGTCAAGTGCTACGTCGATGACTTAGTCGTGAAGAGCCGCGACAAAAATGACCACATCAAAGACCTGAGGACAATGTTTGATCTCATGTGGAGTCATCTGCTAAAGATGAACCCTACCAAATCCTTCCTAATGTCCAACAAGAAATTTCTGATTCGTTATCACACTAAGGGTATTCATATTGACCCAGATAAAGTGAAGGTGATACATGAATTACAACCCCAGAAAAATTTAAAAGAACTCAGGGGGTTAAAGGGGTGATTAGCTTATATTCGGCGATTCATATCGAACCTTCTCCTAAAATGCCACCGCCCAAGCTAACCAAGAAAGGCGTGTCATTAGTCTGGGACGATGCCTGTCAAAAGGCATTCGAGGATATCAAAACATATCTAGCGAATCCTCCTATTCTCGTTGCACCACAGTCAAGTAAACCGTTCTTGATTTACATCAAGGCGATGAACCATTCGTTAAGCGCTTTACTCATGCAAGACGATGATGGGAACGTAACAAAGCGGGTATTACCTGAGCCGGACTTTAGTGGGTGCTGAATCCCGCTATCCGATGATCGAGAAGGAGTGCATTGCGTTGGTTTTCGCGATTTAAAAGATGCGCACTACTTAGTTGGGCGTATCGATTTATGTTATCTCCAACGAATCCAACCGATATTCATGACGCGAACCAAATTTCCATGAATTGGCGTTTGGCAAAATGGGCCCTGCTCTTGTCTCAATACGACTTACACTTCAAGCAACAGAAGTCGGTCAAGGGACAGGTAATTTGCAATCTCTTAGCAACTAAACCAACAACGGATGCAGCTGAATTATATGACGACTTGCCAGATGAAACCCATGAAGTCAACACTACATCGCATCAGCAAATATGACAATTGTACTTTGACGGAGCTTCTCAAGCAACTAATGTGGCAAGTACCCCTGGATGTTCTAAGATTTCTTCTGAAGTTGGAGTTGTCTTAGTTTTCCCGGGCATGTGATGCCTCGGGCTTACTCGCTAACCGAGCCATGTTCCAATAATATGGTCGAATATAACGCGTTACTTATTGGGCTCAGTTTCGCCAAAGAGCTGGGTGTCGAATATCTCGAAGCCTTTGGGGATTCCTAACTCATAGTCCATGCATTCGGGGACTACGTCGAACTGACTTGATTCCATATTACCAGCGCCGCTGAGATGGCGGACTCGTTTGAAGAATTTTTCATCGAGTATATTCCGCCCGTAACGATATGGATGCATTAGCAGCGTTATCAGTATCGTTAGCGCAACCTCCTGAGACTGAACAGTTAGTCACTATGAGAACTCACCAACTATTTGTACCAATATATAACGAGGAGGAAGATGACAAAGGGGTGGTCATCAAAGAGGTGCACTCAACCAAGTTGAACCGAGCCCCGGATTACGCTTTCTATAATCACTACGTCCTATATGGTATTTTGCAAGAAGATGTAAAAGAGAGGGAATCGATCCGACGAAGAGCACCAAAGTTCTTTTATAATGTAGAGACCCAGACGTTATATCGTCGTGGTTACGACGGCTTGCTGCTCCGGTGCCTTTCGAACAAAGAAGCAGAAGAAGTTCTTAAGGAAGCACACAGAGGACAGTGTGGCGCACACCAACCTGGTCCCAAGATTTATGATCGTATCAGAAGAATGGGATACTTCTGGCCAACGATGATTAATGATGCAATCGAGTATGCTCAAAAGTGTCACGCATGTCAAATACACGTGAATTACATGCATCAACCCCCGGAGCATTTGCATCCTTCGGCTACATTTTGGCCGTTCGAGACGTGGGGTATGGACATTGTGGGTCCTATTTTTTCTCCGTCAGTTAAAGGTGATCGGTTCATTCTCGCAATTACCGACTATATCTCCAAGTGGGCTGAAGCAATTCCACTTAAAGAAGTGAAAACAAACAATGTCATCAGGTTCATCAAGCATCACGTCATCTATCGACACGGCGTGCTGAGACGGATCATACTTGACAACGGCTCTCAATTCGTCAGCAATGCCTTCATCAGGTTTTGCGAAAAGTTTAAGATTCAAGACGTCTCATCGACGGCTTATATTCCCGCTGCAAACAGATTAGCGGAGGCGTTCAACAAGACAATCATTAAGATCCTGTCAAAACTCGTGAAGACCAATAAATATGATTGGGACGATAAACTCAGAGAAGCACTCTGAGCATATCGCACCACAATACGCACGTCTATCGGAGCTACCCCATATTCTCTGGTATACGGATGTGAAGCTGTACTTCCATTAGAAATCTAAATCCCATCACTTCGTATCGCCCTCACAACTGAGATGATGACGGAAGAACAACATCAGAGACGTCTTGAAGAGCTCGAGATGTTGGATGAAAAATGCCTGGAAGCTCAACAACACATCGAGTTTTACCAAGCCAGAATGTCGAGGGCTTTTAATAAGAGAGTCCGACAGAGAAGCTTTAACGAAGGAGATCTGGTCCTCGCTGCTCGACGACCAATAGTTCTTAATTCTAAGAAAAAGGGTAAGTTTAAACCCAAATGGGACGGACCGTTTGTGATAGACACAGCCTATTCAAATGGTGCATATCGTCTAATCACTCAAGATGGCGATAAGCAATTAATGCCGATAAATGGGAAGTTCCTGAAAAAGTACCATCCTTAGTATATTTGGGATAACCCATTTTAACGGGAAGTTCCTCGTAGAATATTTCACCCATTTTCCTCGAGGATAACCCTAAATCTGTCCTCCACCATAAATTCCCTCACTGATTAAATTCATTAACAGTGAATCCACTAAAAAAATCGTTTTTGTCCAATCCACCAGCAAAATCCCCTCTTGATTCCTTCCACGAATAAGAGGTTCACTTTCAATGTTAAGATCCCCTTGTGATAAACAGAAGGGCTCCATCCTTTTCTCTTTGGTCACGCCTTCCCAAGGTTAGGGCTGAAATTAGAATTTCATCTTGATAAATGAGAAAGTCATTTCCAGATCAGGTAGCGAATCCTATAAAAGTAAAAGTTATCTGAATCTTTTCGATTCTCGGAGCAGAGATCCCACTCTTAGTTTTACCTCCTAAGATTCTCGAAGTGGAGATCCCACTTTTAGTTTCCTTTGCACTGGAGATAGAATATAAAATATTTCCTCCCTGAGCAAGAGATAGGATATAAAATTCTTCCTCTCTTATTTCTGTTCGCTTTACCTAAAAAGAAGACCTGGAGATAGGATATAAAATTCTTCCTCTCCAGCATCGGGAGACAGAATATAAAATTTTTCCTTTCCCACATCAATTTTATCTTTTCAACAAAATAAAAATCCTTCAATCCAGGATTCATCTTGGGGAATTTTATACTGAATCCCAAGCAGGGATAAGTCAACACCTAACACGCGTTGCCGGTTTAGTCTTTTTCTGATTTAAGAAGACACCAGAATTCAAGTCTGGAAAATTTTAGCCCGAAGCCTAAGTAGGGATAAGTCTACGTCTAACACGCGTGGCCGGTTAATCTTTTTCCGCGAAAAGGATACCAAGACTTATCTTGGGGAATTCTATCCCAAATCCTAAGTAGGGATAAGTCTACGCCTAACAAGCGTTCCCGGTTAGTTCTTAACCGTAAAAAGAATAAAAACCCACATATTCAAAATTGTGGCAGGTTGTTATTAATATCACCACAATCCACGCCTTACACGTGTTGGGAATTTTATTCCAAATCCTAAGTAGGGATAAGCTAACGCCTAACACGCGTTGCTTATTTCCAAATCCTAAGTAGGGTTTGCCAAAAATCCTATGAGTATTGTGGTTGATTATTTCAAACGAAATAAAAAATCATAATAAACAACAATAAAAAGGAGGATAGAAGTTTATTCGATTAATGGAGAGTCGAATCTTTCAACAAAAAAATTACAGTTATTCAAACATCAAATTTATGGTAAAAGATTTATTATTGTAACTTGGACAACTCATCGTTGTAAGCTTGTTGGAGCTCCTTCTACAACTCAGCCCTGACAGACTCCTCATTAGCGTTCAATGTCTTCGCAGCTTCTTCCTCAACTTCAGCTAGCTTTTGTTCTGAGAGCTCCAGTTCCTTGGATATGGCGGTTTGAGCTTCCTCTTCGTTAACCCTTGTCAGCTCCAAGACACTTAAGTTCTCTTCCTCCACCTGAAGTTCCCGCCTAAGCTGCGCTATCTTGGCCTCATTTGACGCAATACAAGAATGAATGTTGCTCAGGGATGTTGATTTCTCAGCAAGTATAATCTTAACCGGATCTACCCGGTCCTGCTGTATTTGAACCTCGAGTTCGGTAAAAATACGAGCATCGTGCCATGCTTCCAGATGAGATTTCGCTCGATCGACTATATACAAAGAAGCACCTGCTGCTTGCAACTCCTGTAATTTCTGAAGCTTGAGTTCCAGACGATCAAGATCATCAGCAATTGCCTTGGCTAACTCTGGATAACCAGCATCCCTTATCAAAGCCGTTCTAGGGTCAAGGACCGGCCTGAACTGACGGAGAGAAAGCCCACTGTGGAGAAGCTTGTCGATCATCATGTTTACGAAAGAAAAGAATGAGCGGACTTCCATACAGATAATAATCCGATCTGGGTCGTTGTCTGACAACAGCGCCCTCGTCAGATCATGGAGTTGAGATGTAAGCCCTGCAAAAAAAATAAAGGGATGGACATTTCAGAATTGTAAGTCAAAGACTGGCGTAGACATCCTTAGTTGGATAACCCGTACCTGCTTCCATTGGCATAGCTTCATGAGTTAGCGGGGCTATCGGAAGGGTAACCGCCGCTGATGCACCGACTGCTGCAGTTGGTCTCACGACATGTTCATCAGGCACGGCAGCCGCCATGGTAGCCAATTCTGGAGGAGCGTCAGAATGAGAAATTAAAAAATGAGCCTCAGTAGGAGTTCCTACCAGCAACAAAACGAATTCCTTAGATTCATCAAATTGTAGTTGTATTAGTCAAAAATGGCTAGTTCTACAATTAACGGGAGAGGGAGCCCATACCTTTAGAGGAATAGACCTCAGAATTTTCGGGAATTGTTGGCTCAGGTGACATATCATCGGGAAGATGATCATCTTGGGGAGAGCCATATGGCAAGTCGACTATGGGGGTATCCACAAGCAGGCCATCTTCATCAAAATCCTCTATCAAAAAATCTGACACAAGAGAACATAAGCGAAAGAAGCAGAATCAAAAACCTGCGATCAGCGAAAATGGCTTACCTCCTACAGTGGAGTTAGTCTCTCTATTCCTATTGTTCACGTTTGCTTCCTGCAATTTCTCGAAAAAGAGCAAGAAGCATAGAGACAATTAGGGAAGGTACGAATTCCGAGTCGTTTAACTCCCATACTCGCCATCTAAATGGGGTATTACCAATGATAGATGTACCTGAATTTGCTGAATCAGGTCCTACATTGGTAGTCTCACTAATTTTAGCAGCTACTGCAGGCTCTTCTGCCATAGACCCGTACACCTATTGTGTAAAACTGGGTTCTTCGGAAGAGGCGAAATCGTGATGGAGAAAATTGAAGCTGATCTCGCCTTCTCCATATCCTCCTGCACAGAAATGGAGAAATGTGAGCCCTGAGTTCAAGGAATTAAATGATCGAAGGGACTACAGGGTGGCTAAGCATTACCTCCGTCGTTGACAAGGTCATCACCAGCTAAGTCCATCTCGAAAGCTCGCGGATTCGCATGTGGCTTATGGACTAACCTTTTCCGCTTAACAGCTTGAGTCCCAGCTCGAGTCTTCGCCCGGTAAGAGGGGCAAAGTCCCTCCTCCTCCTCGACTGGCATTCCTGAAGCTTCAAATTGCTGTCAGACCCAAAAATTCCAAAAGAGGAAAGAGAAAAAGGGAGAGGAAGTATTGACAAACCTGTCCCAAAGTCCCCCTCATGATTTTTCTCATCCGCATGAACTCCTCCTGAGGTCTCTTCGGCAGAACTGAAGGTCTCCTCTTCCTCCTCGTCTATTTGATGAGTCTTGCATCGCTTCCTCTGTGACCGAGCGGCCTTCTGGATCATCTCAAGATCAGCCCGAGGCCTCTTCGGCCGCTAATTCGCATAGCTTCACGAACGGGTTCATTAGTTGCCAACAACCACCGCAACATAAGAATATCGCCCACCGACGCAAAGACTCGAAGGCTGAACCTAGCACCGGTGCACCCTGTCACACTCCATAGCCATGCTCGGACGCCGTCCACTAATCTGTCGTGAGTCCGAAGCTGTCAACTCAGATTTCCAACATAAAGTTGGTCATAGCCAAACTGACGGGCAAATCGACAAGGTAGATACGGCTCTATAAAGCACCTGTCTCTCACCTGGAATGTTAGGTAACCCGGCCTAATGTTCATCAGCCAATTGAAGCAGCCAACATCAAGAGAGGTCCGACTAGCCATCGCCCTCTCCTCATCAATCAAAGACTCCCAGATCAACTCCAGAATCGCTAAAACATCTGGAGAAAACCCAACCCTTGTGAACCTGCAATTGCTTTCTTATTTCTGAGAATCCTCGCCCCTTCCATCTGCAATTCTCTAACAATTATAGTAAGGGGGTGGATTGATCTGCAGCGTTCTACACGACATCATATCCGAAAGTGGCGCAGGACTAAACAGTGCCTAAGTGTATGGAAGCTCCACCTTAGCGAGAGGAATCCGGATCGATAGCTCACCCTCCCCCTGAGTGAAGGCACTGGCTATCTGCCGAAGCCCATGATGAATGTTAGCCACCATCACCGGAATGAGAGAAAGTTCCTTCTTGTGAGCAAGCTGAACTGTGGGATAAAGCACTTCTAATGGCAAAGCATCACCAGACTAATACAGTACCATGCACTTCTTCAACTAGATCGCGAGGTAACTAGTAGAGTCATCGGCTGAATCGGCTTTACTGCATGCCACAAGAATGTCTCAAATTTAGTCCCTGTAAGAAAACTACCCTGGGTGCTACTAATGGTATAAGAGCGAGCGCTGGATTTCTTGATTAGCTTATTAACGTCTGAAGGAGTGAGCGGTGCCAATCTGCAAATCGCCTCGCCATAATTGCTTTCCAGGTGCCTGAACAAGTAACTTGCAAACTGCTTCAAGCTTACTTGTGACTTGATCCTCTTGGCTAGTGGCTCTGCATGTGCAAAAGCAATATGATAGTGGCAAGTAAGATCCCATAAGGTTTCATAGCGACTGGGCATGTGATCTTTCAGCTGACTCAACTCACGATTTGAGGGAAAGTACTCGGTATAACATCTTCCCCATGGGTGTTTCCAGACTTGATGCATCTCATGGAGAGCTAACCCTAGCTCCCCATGCTTGGTCAAGAAAGTATTCGAATCCGTGTCATAGAGCTCTGACAATGCAAAGAAATGATTGGCACTGATCGGCAGCCCATACAAGGTGGCACGAATGGTTGCATGTAAACCATAGGCATGTAGCTCCTCACCCCATCGGCTGAGGACATATTTCGTCATACGAGCCCACCAAAGCTTGTCTCAAGAATGAAGCAAGCCATAAAATCGTGGACGAAGTCTCGTATTTTCACCCCACCGCTAGACGATTCTTCAAGGTATGAGCAGCAGTGAACAGCTCGTCGCGGGGTGGTGTATCTAATCCCAACACACCAGGACGTAATCTAATAACACGGCTCTTACTCGAACCCGGAATTGCCTGGTGGGTAATATACCCACAATGTATGTGGTCATGCTCCTCTGTCAAGCGCCACAACATCTCCCGTGTCACGGCCTGACACCTCAACTCAGTCAATGAGCGATGGCGAGGTATCCATGGGAGATATAAGAACCCTCCGTCATCTTTATGCAACCATTGCTCACTTTCAATAAAAGCTGCATCTGGATCTTCAACGGAATCACCAAACATGTAATCCGTCTTCCTCAGAGGCTGAGTGGAACTAGTGTCCCTCACAAGTGGCGCGTCAGTAATCAATGGTCAAAGCACACGAGGGCTCCCCTCACATATCGCCTGAATGGTCTCCGCTGACATACCCGGTGCAAACCGAGGAGTAACCAAACGACGATTTAATCATCGAAGTGGTATAATGTCACACCGGCCCATCAACCGCATGAGAGGGAAACGCTCTAGAGGGCTACTCAACTGAAAATGAGTAATAATATTCGTTAGATTCAGTCATAAAGAATATTTTAAAAGGCAATATAAGGCGTCGAACTCATCTCGTAGACCTATGAGATAGAGTCACTGCCTTATAATATGTGAGACAATTTCGGCTGCATTATGCACTCATAGGACAATGTATACCATCGTACAAATAAAGCGACAATATACCCAGTCTAGCGAAACACGATACGACATGGAATCGCCCCCTCGAGATAGGTGTTGACCAAGCAAAACCTATCTTTTAAGCGTCGACCCTCACAAAGGAGAATCGCGCTCTTCCCAATTGCCTCAATGGCGAGAACAAAGCGGATACAAGACGTGGTGCAAATTTTGAATGAACTGAAAGATGGGGAAGAGGCTCACCAGTAAGTGATGAAGGCCGTCGTGGCGGGGTAGCTAGTCAATTTCTGAGCCGCGGATCTCAACCGACGACATATCGACCTGTAAAGAACTAAACAGATCAGATCTGAAATATAAAGGGAAACTATGAATTTTAACCAAAATCCTACAAAAAATATATGGTATTTTACGGTTAAATTCTAGTTAAACCTACAGGGTCTATATACGCCGAGATCGGATTCAATTTTCGATCAACAAACCCCTCCTGACCAAACTTGGCCATAAAGTGACCAAAATACCCCTGAGACCAGGTTAAAATTTTAGCCATCTAAGTCACTTTTAAGCCCAAAATTATCTACCATTCAAACCACCCTTGAATCCAAAGTTTTGGGTCGTTTTTGCACAAAACCCCCAAAATTTCAGCCCTTTTTACAATTTAGCACAAAATTTCAGCCACTTTTGCACATAAGCCCCCCCCGAACTTCGGCCAACACTTGCACAAAAAAAATTCCAGCAATCATTGGCACATCAACCCCTCAAATTACAGCCCAATTTTTATAACAAAACCCCTCAAAATTTAGCCCCTTTTTCTTGATTAAAATCCTTCAGATTTCATGCAATTTCCCCCTCGAAGACCCTAATTCAAGGCGTGAAATCAAAATCCTAAATCCTTGCATATCTATCCATAGATTTGTGTGCTCAAATAAAAATTAAATATGCAAAAGTTATGAGGAATTTACCCGAAGGAAAGCTCGAGGGCCTGATAAACCTAAATCTAAAAGAAGGTTTAGCCGAGCGCTCGAGGGGGCCTGAGAGATCTTGAAAAGTATGAGGATTTGAAGGAATTTTGGAGTCCAAGATGTGGAGGAAACTTGGATCTCAGATGCTTGTTAGGGTTTGAGGGAGACGAGGTGAAAGAAAGGAGAAGAAAACAAAAAAAAGGGGGGGAGAGGTTCGGCCGAAAAAGAAAAAAAAAGAAGAGGGGGAGTCGGTTTTTAAACCTGCCCCAAGTCGACCCAAACCAGCCCCGAACCGGACCGAACCAGCTCTGAACCAGACCCTGGACTAAATTTCAAATCGTGGCTAAACTGTGCATCATATCACCCTAATCACCGCCGAAAGTGATTCTTCTTTTTCTATCTCCCTCCCACACATCCGGAGGGGCCCTGGATATTTAGTCAACAGGGTTATCACCCATTGAGGGTCACTCTTCATCTGGTTTGGTTTATTCGAGCCTCATAATTGCTCCAATAAGGTATACGAGTCTAAACCGTTTCCCGTTTTTATTGAGAAGTTCCTGGAGAATATTTTTATAAAATATTTGTTTGTCGGAAAAAGTTAAAAAGAGAAGGTGGAGGAATGATATTGTATTGATTCTTTTACTGAAGAATTACAATCTCTATCTTCTAACGCTTCTTTATCGGTTATCCCGATTTACAAAAGAGGAAGGATTAGAAACGATCCCCACCTTTATTTAAAGCCGGGTTCTTCGCGATGGCGATGGGAGCTTGAATCTTGTATCCCATTACGATCCGACCGTCTTGACTCGTGGAACGAGGTTGAGATGAACTCGCAAGGCAAGTTTTTAACTCTAACGAGTTTGAGAATTCAAGAATGAGTTTTGTAACTCTGCACGAGTTTGTAAGCCAAGCCAAAGTCTCCAAGAAACGATCTGAAGCCGAAGTCTTCTCAAAGGCCGATCTCCTGAAGTCCTCCGAAGTCGAAGTCTCCAAGAAGCTCCCTCACCAAGCAAATCCGATCCCCAAGAAGTCTCTCCAAAAAGCCTCTCCCCGATTGATCAAAAGAAGGCTCCCCCCTTCTTCAACTGAGCTTTCAGCTATTTATAAGGGTTTCAGGGTGTAATCAATCGCTTCCCCGAATGAGGTTTGTGACCTCGATCGCGGCAAACGGTTTTGAAACCATTTAGAACGTGTTTGAACGAGTCAAACATAAGATTCACGTTTTGGAGCGAGCCTCGCGTCTGCACTTTAGAACAGGAACGCGGGGGTGGACCTCTGCATTTTTAGAGCGGTAACGTGGAGACGACCCTCACGTTTTGGTATTAGAACGCGGGGGTGGCCTTCGCGTTTGTGCCAAACGCCGCACCATCCTCGCTTTATGTGGAACGCCAGGTGACCTTCGCTTTAGTTGAAACGCGGGATGAGCCCCGCTTTGCTTTGAAGAGATCATTACTTGTAATCTCTTTTCACAAGGATTGTCAACTTGTGATCCTTGTACTCTGGAGATATTAACCGATTCTCCTTTGTTGTCGCGGAAAGTCGCCGCCTTGTAACCTTCATCGATGCTTCGTGGATATTGGCGTCTTCAAGAAATTTTACGTACCTACGTAACCCTCTCCAAAGTTTTCAAAGGTCATGGTTGATCGACGAAGCTGATACTTTGATATCTTCTTTTGTTTGATTCTAAGAAGATATTGCTTCTCATTCTGTCTTCAAAGAAGTTGCGTTCTGTTTTTATCCACGCTAGTCGTTTGTCTTGCATGGTTGAACTCCGGTGTTTTACTTTTTGAAATGCAGAGGACCGTGAGGCCTTGAACTTTGCTACGTGGGGCTGATCCTCGCATTTTGAGGTTGAAACGCGGAGCTGGCCATCGCGAGGGTGGCCATCGTGTTCTGTGTTTGAAATGCGGGGATGACCATCGAGTTTTGTGTTTGAAACGCGAGGGTGGGTCTTCACGTTTTATGAGTAAAACGTGGGGATGAACCCCACATTTCCAACTAAGTCTTTTAGACTTTTCTTTAAGGTGCCAAAAGTATAGTGTTAACTTAGCATGCCTTTCATACTTGTGATTTGAACAAGCTTTTGGGTACTTGTGATTTGAACAAGTTTTGGGTTCTTGTGATTTGAACAAGTTTTGGATACTTGTGATTTGAACAAGATTTGGGTACTTGTGATTTGAACAAGATTTGGATACTTATCATTCCGTGGGGAAAATTAATAAGTTGATTGTTAGAGGTGCATCGTTAACTTGACAGGATCGTGTTGCGATGTGAGCAACTTTGTGGACTTATCATCCTATTAGAGAGGATTGAAAAGTTTATTGTCAGAGGTACATTGTTATCTTGACGGGATCGTGTTGCGATGTGAGCAACTTTGTGGGTTTATCATCCTATTGGAGAGGATTGATAAGTTGGTTATCAAACTCTACTGGGGATGTGTAGAGATTTTGATAGGATTGAGTTGTGATTTGAACGACTTTATGGACTTATCATCCTATTGAAGAGGATTGATAAGATGATTGACGGGGTTTAGTTGTGATTTGAATAACTTTGAAGAACTTATCTGCACGGGAAGATTAATAAGTTGATTTTATCATCGAGGTAAGGTTGACTTGATGATCTTTGATACTTGTGATTTAAACAAGATTTTAAATATTTATCACTCTATTGGAGAGAGTTGTGAGATGATTGTCGAGGTATAACATTAACGGATGTAATTGTGTCATTTGAGCAACTTTGTAGACTTATCATCCTATTGAAGAGGATTGACAAGTTAATTTTGGTGGTGCCGCTACATTGTCAAAAGTATTTTGTTAACTTGATAATAATTAGAATTTGTTATTCCACTCGAAAAATAATAAATAATCAACCCCCAGTCTTTAATTATTCTAGGTTGATACTAACCGAAGCCACGTGGGCCTCAAGGATAGAGCCGGGTCATCAATAGCCGTGTCTTCGAGTCGGGCCTCATCTTCTTCGGTTTTAACCCTAGCAACAATTGCTTCAGCCTGTTCGCCTTGGGAGACTAGCTATTTTCAGGAACGGTATTTCGCAACCCCCATTCGGGTTTGGGGATTGGTTTGCAAATTGTGTCGCTAGGTGTCAATCAGAGCAGACTGTGTCATACCTGTCTAGTATCGAAGAGCCATACTTCGGAATCGTTCAACAAAGGCTTTGATAGGCTCTCCCTCCTTTTACTTAATGGCAAGGAGAGAAGTGACAGAGATTTTCGTGTCATCTTTAAAGAATCGGATGAAGAGTCTCTAAATCAGCCCATTTCGATACATCCCGCAGCTTCATGAACCATTCAAAGGCAACCCCCTTGAGGGTGCTAATGAACAAACAAGATAGTATGACATCATTTGACATCGCATTCCCAGTCTGTGACTTAAAATGGTAGATCTGTTGGTTCGGCGATCCCTTACCGTTGAAAGCTTGTAGCATCAGGATTTTGAATTTTGGAGGATAAGGAACCGTATCCCATTCTCGCAGATATGGCCCGACAACCCTTGATCTTGGAACTCGCACTTATTAGCCATGACATTGAGACGGCTTCAGCTTCGTGATTTTTGCCGATTGAGGACTCTCGCCTGCTGTCGGTCCTTCTTCTTCAAATGAAGATTCTCTGCGGATGAGCTTTTGATCGGAAGCTTCATTCACTTTTTCTTTCGCTTTGAAGATTGACCCTCTTCGCGGATGATTTCACCGAGGTGTTGAGTCGGCTATCTGAAGTTAAGCTCTATCCGCGACAAGCTGGGCTACCATGTCTCGGAGCTGATCGATGGCTTCTTGTTGCGATTTAAGCATGGCTTGCTGCTCATCAAGTCTCTTCATGAGATCTTCATGGTTCCCAGCCACATCAACGGAGCTCTCACGCTCTATGAAGGAACTAGAGGATTGAGATTCTACGATGGCTGAATGCTCATCATCAGACTCAATTTCTTTAGCCAAATTTCGATAGTCGACGGGGGATATGACCCCTGTTCGAGCCTGAGTGTATCGGTAAACTCCATCAGATTCGTTCAAAGCCTCTTTCAAGCTAGGGGACCGATTTTTCTCTGACTCATCAGAGTTAGAGATTGATGGTCTCTCTATACCGATCATGTTGGAAGTGATTTCAAGGTATTCGACCTCCAAGTCTCCCCGTGAGAATGCTATCGTTTGGTGGACCAATTGACATTCGTCAATCGGTCAAACACCGGCGGCTTGAAGCATGTGAGCGGCATCGACATCTTTGATGATTTGGCATTTAGAGCGAGGATGGCGTTTGAGCACTGAGCGAGGTTGAGACCCGCCGCTTGATTGGAGACGAAGTCCGTTTGAATGCCGGAACGCCGGGTTGAGACCCACGCTTTAGATTGGGGATGCGAGGATCGCATGCAACCCCGCTGAACGCCAGGTTCGTGGTTTGAGCAATTGAACGCGGGTTGAGACCCACGCTTTAGATTGGGGATGCGAGGATCGCATGCAACCCCGCTGAACGCCAGGTTCGTGGTTTGAGCAATTGAACGCTGGGTTGAGACCCGCTTTGATAGTGAAACGCCCATTGAGGGTTGGCGCTCAGCCCGGCTTCAGGTCTGTCGGCACATAAACGCTGGGCTTGGCGCTCGCAAAAGAAACGCCGGCTTAGGATCGCGCTGGCTCACCGTAGGCATCAAAAATACCAAGAACCTCAAATATGACTAAATTATGAGAAGATCGAAGGACAACGCCATCAAGATCTCAAGAAGTCAACGATGGAAGATTGTGTCTCGCCATAGTGCAGAGACACTTGTTTGTGCCTCGCTACAAGCGAGACTTCGCTGTGTCTCTCGCTACTAGCGAGACATTTTGTTTGTGCTCGCCACGAAAGACACCTTGATGTGTCTCGCCATAGGCGCAGGTATTCATTTGTGCTCGCCACGAAGCCAGACACTTTGATGTCTCGCTATAGGCGCAGGCATTATTTGTGTTCGCCAAAGGCAGACACCCGTAATATTTGAAATGCGCTTTGAAGGGTCTAAATCAATGCCGGTGGAGCCCAATTGACTTTATCAATGCAAAGAGACGCTCAGCTACTTTAATTGGCGGTTACACGCTGAAAATACCACTAGACGGATTTTAGGGTATTTAATCGCGCCAGAATGCGTGGAAACCGCTACAACACCGGAGATCCGACATCGCCGTTAGTTAGCGAGGCGTTTCATACCGCCGCTAGTGAGGTACTTACACCGCCGCCAGCTAGCGCGCCTACGCGAGGTAGTTCGAGGCCGCCGCTTAACTAAAAGTATGGGGCACTTATGACCCTTGTGTTTCTTCAGAGGGCACGTTTCCCAAAGGCTATAAATACCCTCCTACATCCACTTGGGCAGGGGGGGCAATCAGAGACCAGATAAGCAGAGCTATTGCAAAGAGAGAGAGAGAATCCAAGCTTCTAGAGTTCAAGAACACGATCCACATGGAGATTCCTCGAGTTTAAGCTTTGACTTATTCTTGAGAAGAGTAGATATCTTACTTTGCTAAGATATTTGCTTAAGTTATTGTTTCCTTTATAAGCATCAACTAAACCCCGCCGATTGACGATCGTTGCTCGGTGGTCCACGGATTACGCGTCCCGACGCGGGCAAAGACCCACAAAGCGGGAGATCTGCGTAGCGTCTTACATTGAGTTTGTGAGAGTTATTAAATTTCTTTGGCGAGAATCAAAGTGTAATTTTCTCAAGTTTTACAATGAAACAACTTTGACCCAAACGATGGCGACCAGTGAACCAGCGGTCTCGAGCAGATAAGTTGTGTATGACTGTGATCAAGCCGACCTCATGGTCGATGGTGGATTACTTCTTCGATCAAGCCAAGTTGAAGAAAATCTCTCCTCTTCCTCATCAAAGTCCTCCTCACCCCGCAAACATCGAGGAGGATATCATCTCCTAAGAGGAGGTTAGTTACTGTTGTGATGCATAGCGATTCTCGTTAAGCTTGGCGGGCGATTTCCCTCTCAACAACACCGGTGGATCTCAAAGGCGGGCTCGCTCAAGTTGACTCCTTCGGAAGAAGAGTCATTCAACAGATCTCAACGCTCGGCGAAGAGCTTGTCGGGAACAGCGTCAAAGATGGCGACAACTTGCAAGCCATGGAATCAGCAGGCGGAGTTCATTACAACCGAACTTCGGCGTGATCAGGCGTCGGCAAGTTACAACGTCTCAACCTCAATCCGCCAACAATCCTCCCAGGAAGAATGGGTTCTCGTCAAAAGGACCCGATTGACAAGGAAGGCGCCAAAAGCGTCGTGCGCGCGTTGCTTCACCACGCGTGCGTTTATTCGCAAGGCACAAAGTCCGAAATCAACCGGGGAATCGACTCAAAATCATAAAGTTTTGGTCCCAAAGTCTACCTCAAAATCGACCCGGATATCTTCCTTGACCGAGGCGGCTGTTTTCGGCGGTCAGCGAAGACGGCCTAAGGCTACCGCCCAACCGATGAAGCGGTGTAAGCGTACCGTCGGCAATCGATCGAGCGCGCCTGCGCCAGCGGCGACTTCCATGCCTTAGCAAAAAAATTTAGTTTCTTCCGCCCCTTTCAATTAAGCACGGAAATTTAGCAACCCGATTTAGTGTCTTGGTCCACGGCCGAAAATAAAGGCAGATACCGGTGAAGAAATAGTGGATTACGGTCGGAAGAGTCACGAGCAAGGCTGAAACATCTCGAGCTCAGAATTCAATTGCATCTCGTTTGAGCATCCATAAAGTCAGCGAGAGTCTAAAGGGAAGAACTTGGCGTGTGAGGTGATAAAACACTTATGATCCATGCGAGACAACCCGGCGATGAAGTTAAGGCGTCAAGGTGCCTCCCAAGTCGAATGATCGGCCTCAAAAGAAGCGTGTCCTCGATTAAGGACAGCGTTACACTTGGGGTGAAAGTACAACCGGTGACAAACCACATCAAGCTGTGTCATCGGTGGGGTGGCAACACGAAAGAGCGATTGATGAAATAAATTATTCTTGTTGGTGTGCACAACTAATCAAGGCGTTGTTGTCGGGATGTGCTATTGAATCAAGCGCTCAACCACAAGAGCTTGGGTATTGAGAGGCTTTCCACATGCGGCAATGGAAGATCTGAAGCGAGTCAAGCGACATCGAAGAAGGAGATCATCCATCAATTTGATGAGTTTCAAGTGACTATCAACATGGTGAACAAAGGGAAAGGACCGGCGGCAGTCTGATCGACTTCACTCACGGAGGAAGGTGGTCTCGAGATTTCTCGAGAGAATGTCACGGTTGCAATTGCGAGCTACGGCGCGCCGACTATAGAAGGATGCATGAGGAGAGTCATCGAGGCAAGCTTGAGCACGAGCTTCGGCGATAATTAGATGACACAATGTCAAGTGTTGAGTACGCCATCCCGAGCTTTGCAATTACCCACAAACTAGCTCAAATGTTACAAGGAGCCTTAGCTAAACAAAGGAGATCTTAGGGCGAAATAGAAATGAAATGGAATAGCCATGCAACGGATGAAATTGCAAAGTCAAAAGTTGACAACCGAATTTAATCGGCCCGACTAGATCCGAGTCACCATGTTACCCATCATGTAGATGATAGTGATTTAGAAATAGATGAACACATTCTGATCAACCTCCAAAGAAAGCATCTGGTGCTCAAGGTGGAAATAGTCCAATTCTTCCTATTGGAAGTAATCCAAAACAAGGGGAGGATGATGGCAAAAGATGAAAGCTTGAAGATAAAATCAATGCTTTGATGTCATACGAGGAATCAAAGGAAGTATCGTGTCCAGTATCCTAGAAATGGGATTCAATTCCTTACCTTAAATTCAATTTGATCAACTTCCGCCATTTGTGGAGGGTCACCTACACAACACGATTTACTTCAAATCACATTTGGGGTGATCTCGAAACGAGCCTTTGATGGTTCGGTCATTCGTTTGGCATTCTTCATAGCTTCGATTGGTATCAAGACTCAAAGCCGAGCATTAATCACGGATGACATGGAAAATTCGCTTTCAATAACTTTTTCGATGACGACACAAGTCTCGATTGGAACCTCTTGGATGAAAAGCGTAAGAGTGGAGAGACGATTGATCTGCTTGCTAAGCGCCCGCAATAAGGCCATAAACCGCAAAGATCCAATCACCGAGGAATTCATATTGCAGACGCAGCACAATAATCTCTCCATTGATCTGTTGGAAGTCATGGGGTCATCCCACCAACTACATGGAAAGATCCGAAAATACGAGGAGAACAAGCCTAACGCTTCCTCAAAAGGAAGAAAGCCGAAGAGGCTAAAAGATGGTCGACCCTCAAAGTAAATTTTACCTCTCTAATAGAGGAAAGGCATCCGTGGTCGCCGTTGATGTAAATCAAAAGTCGCAATTACGCACCACGCCAACAACCCTGAGCAACAAAAGCTTCTAAATCGAATTCCACGGACATATACTTTCAAAGAGGAAGAAGTACCACCATCTTCAAATACCTCTTAGATAACAATAAGATTAAATTGCCTCCTATTACAAATCGAGGAGGTCGACAAGACTTCAGATCCTAAATACTGTGCATACCACAGGAGGGTCCATCATCCTACCAAAAGTTGTTTTGTCCTTAAAGACAAGATCCGTGCTCTAATTGACGCCGATCATAACGCCAAAGTGACTAACTTGGTGAAGCTCTTCGTCTCATGCATTCACGCCCTGATACCTACAAGAGCAACCCTGTGGGTACGAGGCGATCCAAATTTTGTTCGCTAAACGTGGTAGCAGGACAGTGATGAGATCACAATGCCAATTAATGGGAAGTTCCTGAAGAGATACTATCCATAGTGTGCTCAGGATAACCCGTCTTATGATGAAGGATCCAGGTTTATCATATTCCGATAGCCTAGAAATACTATTCACCAATTTTACCCCCATTATTTTGGATGATCAAACTTTTGAATAGTCACGGTCTCCAAACTCCCATTGTAAAGCGAAAGATAAGAAAATACCTTCTTTCCTTCATCTTCTGCCAACTCTTCCAAAATCCCCTACAATTCCTATTCAACAGGATGGTAGGCCCACAAGAAAGTTATCTCTGATAACTCCACTAAACTCTCCCACCAATCCTCTTCAATAGGATGGCAGGACCACAAAAAAAATAACTATCATATTAACTATTACCTCTGATAGTTAATTCTTAGTTTAGAAATCAAATCTACTCCCACTGGGTCCAGTATGACCAAACCTTTGAACAGTTAGGGTCATTCTTCACTTGACCAAACCTTTGAACAGTTAAGGTCATTTTAAATTTTCACTCCCACTTGGTCAAAACTTTCAATAGTTAGGGCCAAATCATGTAAATTGGGTAATCAGACCTTCATTCGCTTAGGGTTATCCAAATTCCACCTTTTACTCACATGAGTTAAAAGGTATCTTCGAGTCAATGCCACGTCCCGACTCCAACTTGATTCTCAAGTGAGATCCCACTTTGAGTTTCTATAGATTTCTTAGTGCACGTGCATCGTGAATCTTTTGACTCTCGGCCACAAGTGGAATAAGGAGTTGTCAATTGAAGTGGAAGATAAGAAAATACCTTCTTCTTCTTCAATACAACGGGTTCGCCTTTGCCCCAAGAGAAGACACAACGGGTTCGCTTTGCCCCAAGAGAAGACACAACGGTTCGGCTTCAAGAGAAGACACAACGGGTTCGTTTTGCCCCAAGAGAAGACACAACGGGTTCGCTTTGCCCCAAGAGAAGACACAACGGTTCGCTTTGCCCCAAGAGAAGACACAACGGGTTCGCTTCGCCCCAAGAGAAGACACAACGGGTTCGCCTTTGCCCCAAGAGAAGACACAACGGTTCGCCGCCCCAAGAGAAGACACAACGGGTTCGGGCTTCACCCCATGAGAAGACAAAATAACAAATAAAGTCTATGTATTCAATATATAGCCGCCTCTACATCGACTTAATGATTCATAAATCTACGCCTATTTATGCGTAGTAGGGATGTTATCTCTGCCCCTTACCGTAGATAAGTCCGCATCTAACACATGTCGCCGTAATCAATTCCGTGATAATTGATCAAGTCTACGATTCAATATCGAGCATAGATGTTATTACCTAATGACACCTAAATTATGCCTTCATGCATAAGGATGTTATCTCGCCCTTACCGTAGATAAGTCCGCATCTAACACATACGCCGCAATCAATTCCGTGATAATTGATCAAGTCTACGATTCAATATCGTAGCATAGATGTTATTACCTAATGACACCTAAACTATGCCTTCATGCATAGGATGTTATCTCGCCCTTACCAAAGATAAGTCCGTGATCTAACACATGTCGCCGTAATCAATTCCCCGATAATTGATCAAGCTCCACGATTCAATATCGTAGCATAGATGTTATTTAATGACACCTAAACTATGCCTTCATGCATAGGATGTTATCTCTGCCCTTACCGTAGATAAGTCCGCATCTAACACATACGCCGTAATCAATTCCGTGATAATTGATCAAGTCTACGATTCAATATCGTAGCATAGATGTTATTACCTAATGACACCTAAACTATGCCTTCATGCATAGGGATGTTGTCTCCGCCCCTTACCGTAGATAAGTCCAGATCTAACACATACGCCGTAATCAATTTTCGTGATAATTGATCTAAGTCTACGATTCAATATCGTAGCATAGATGTTATTATTTAATGACACCTAAACTATGCCTTCATGCATAGGATGTTATCTCTCGCCCCTTACCGTAGATAAGTCCGATCTAACACATACGCCGTAATCAATTCCCGGATAATTGATCAAGTCTCACGATTCAATATCGAGCATAAAGTCTAAGAGAGTTCATTCTTTTAGCACAACGTAACATGTAGAACGGACTTAGACCAACTACATGCTAGCCCAACTCAAACAAGAGTTGGTAAAGGCTCATCAAACTGCTGATGGTCGAGGGTTTGCCAAAAATCCTATAGCTATCGTGACGAAAGCAATAACTTGAGGCAACATGGTTCTCAAAACACTCAAGTGGTGACCATCAAGATGAAGATGATCAGCCTAAATTCGACTTCATCATTTCAACCAATTCAGCCATAACCGCAATGCTCTTGATTTCAAAAGATGGTCACGACGCCGCCAGAGCCGTAAATTAAGAAGCAATTCATGAGTCCATTCAACAAAGTCCAACGCTAGTAGAAGAACTTCATCTTATCCAGTATTCCGCACTCGATAAAATACAAATGGAGTCCAAAACTTTGAGGGGGTATCCAGAGGCATCAAAATTGCCAAGAACCTCAAATATGACTAAATTATGAGAAGATCAAGGACAACGCCGCCAAGATCTCAAGAAGTCAACGATGGAAGATTGTGTCTTCATGCGCGCAGACACTTGTTTGTTTGCTTTGCTACGCTTGGATTACCGCTTGTGTCTCACTACTAGCGCAGACACTTGTTTGTGCTCGCCACGAAGCGACACCATGATGTGTCTCGCCATAGGCGAGGCACTTATTGTGCCTCGCCACGAAGCGAGACACCTTGATGTGTCTCGCCATCGGCGAGATATTATTTAGTTTCGCCAAAGGCGCAGACACCCGTAATATTTGAAATGAGCTCTTGAAGGGTCTAAATCAATGCCGGTGGAGCCCAATTGACTTTATCAATGCAAAGAGACGCTCAGCCTACTTTAATTGGCGGTTACACGCTGAAAATACCACTAGACGGATTTTAGGGCATTTAATCGCGTCAGAATGCGTGGAAACCGCATACCGAGATCCGACATCCTTCGGCAGTTAGCGAGGCGTACCCTATACCGCCGGCTTAGTGAGGTAGCCTTACACCGCCGCCGCTAGCAAGGCAGTTACTAGGTAGTTCGAGCCGCTTAACTAAAAGTATGGGGCACTTATGACCCTTGTGTTTCTTCAGAGGGCACGCTTCCCAGGCTATAATACCTCCTACATCCACTTGCTGTGGGGGCAATCGAGACCGTGATAAGCAGAGCTATTGCAAGAGAGAGAGAGAATCCAAGCTTCCAGAGTTCAAGAACACGATCCACATGGAGATTCCTCGAAGCTTAAGCTTTGACTTATTCTTGAGAAGAGTAGATATCTTACTTTGCTAAGATATTTGCTTAAGTTATTGTTTCCTATAAGCATCAACTAAACCCCGCCGATTCGGACGATTGCTCGGTGGTCCACGGATTACGCCGCCCCAAGACGTGCAAAGACCCACAAAAAGTGAGATCTACGCTGCGTGCTTCTGCTCGAAGTTTGTGAGAGAGTTATTAAATTTCTTTGTAACCGAATCAAAAGTGTAATTTTCTCAAGTTTTACAATGGAAACAACTTCGACCCAAACACTCCTAGCGAGTTGGGTTGGTTGGTGATTAGCCATCTGGTTGTGTTCGGCCGAGTAAGCTCCTTTTACTTTGATTTGGGGCTTTCCGCGACATCACCATCTTCTTGTCGGGTTAGCCCGGGAACGAAGGGACTTTGGTCTCCTTAGAGCTTTGTGGATCTTCGCGCATAGCCTTGGGGCTAAGGGATCGTGATGCCTCCTCGAACAGCGGTCGAACTCTGATCGAGTTTCAAGTCATCCCAATGAGCTTGCGTCGGTGCACCACCACCTCTTCATCGGTGAAAGAGATCTTCCCAGTAGTCGCCATCTTTTGTTTGTGGGAAAAAGTTAAAAAGAAGGTGGAGGAATGATATTGTATTGATTCTTTTACTAAAAATTACAATCTCTCTATCCTCATAATGGCTCTCTTATCGGTTATCGATTTATAAAGGCGGAAGGATTAGAAATGATCCCCCCTTTATTTAAAGTCGGGTTCTTCGCGGTGGCGATGGGAGCTTGAATCTTGTATCTCGTTGACGATCCAACCGTCTTGACTCGTGGAACGAGGTTGAGAAGAACTCGCAAGGCAAGTTTTTAACTCTAACGAGTTTGAGAACTCAAGAATGAGTTTTGTAACTCTGCACGAGTTTGTAAGCCAAGCCAAAGTCTCCAAGAAACGATCTGAAGCCGAAGTCTTCTCAAAGGCCGATCTCCCGAAGTCCTCCGAAGTCGAAGTCTCCAAGAAGCTCCCTCACAAAGAAAATCCGATCCCCAAGAAGTCTCTCCAAAAAGCCTCTCCCCGATGTTCGCGGTAAAAGTCGGTTTGATTGTCATTGATTTGAACTGTTACAAACTTCAATCGCCTGAAACAAATTCAAAGAAAAATATCGCCTTTTTATAAGGCTTACAATGAAAATAAAAAAGATTACAACTTTTTCCTTTTAAACAAACGAGGATCTACTGTATATCCGGGATCCTCACTTGCGTGGTTCTTTGCACGTAGGGACTTGAATGCGTCAGTGGACCACGGCGCAATTCGATCAGTGAAACAGGGTTGCGGAACTTCTGAGGCGTGAAGGGACTTCGTTTCACGAAGAAGCTTGGCGCTAAGGGATCACACTCACGAAGAGAGGATAAGCCGGGGATCACCTCACGCGAAGGAGAGGATGGCCGGGCGGGTGAATCTAGGAGAAATCCAGTGATCGTAGTGGAGCCCGAGTTAAACACCTCGCGATTTGTAGATCTGTCGTGCTCGTCGGTGCTTTCGAGGCGTGCGTCGGCGGCTCATGGATCTCGCGAGGACTCTCAAGAATATCGAGAAAATCAACCCCTCGAGGCCCGAACACCCGGGCTATTTATAGGAAAACAAAAAGAAAGGGGGCTTTTGGCAATAGGACACCGTTTGGTGTCGGTGCCTAGCCGGACAACAAATGGTGTCCGGCCGATGGCGGACACCACTTGGTGTCGGTCTTTGGCCGGACACCAAGCGGTGTCCGTTTTGGTGGCACGCCGTTTGGTTTCATCTCGGGACTTCTCCCGCGGCGTTTGTTCGATCTTGTCATTGTCATTCTAAGTGAGTTGATTTATCGATTGGTCTCAACCCGCCAACGGTTTTGGTGACGATCGGTCGACGCTTAAACTTGGTCTTGACGCTTGAACTAAGTTCGCCAAGTTGTTGGCGTGATGGACACAAACACCAGGTTCGCTAAGATATGAGGTTCGCCAAATGCACCACGATGTTTGGTGAATGAGCAGAGGCTCGCCAAGCGAACACTAGGTTAAGCCAAGAGGCGAGTTCGCGAGAGCGAGTTAGCCCGGAGTCGAGGTTAGCCAGTCGCGAGGTTAGCCACAAGGAGGCGAGGCTCGCCAAAATGAACAGAGGTTAAGCTAGAAGCGAGTTTGCCAAAAGCGAGTTAAGCCTTAAAGGAGTTAGCCTCTTAACGCGATTGGCATCCATTATCATTTGATGGAGTGCGTCATTCACCGACTCCCGTCATGAGTTGGTTTGGGGCTCTTGTAAGTATTTTCAGCGCTCTGAGATACCCCTCAAAGTGTTTAGTCGTTCTTTTATAGGCGGGGCTGAATACTTTGAACATGATTCGACCTTGGGCGGTCCCAATTTAGCTTCAAGTCTTTGATTCTTCCGAGACCATCGAGTTCTTTGTAGGATTTACGATAAGATCGCGGTCTTTGCATTTATTAATCGACCACTTGTTAAAATCTTGATTGGTGGGTGAGTTACGTTTTGCAACTTCGTGTCGGTTGGTTGTTGTTTGACTAACCATGGACTTTTGGACTTCTCGTATGTCGGCGAACTCCTTGTTGGCGACCGTTAGGCTATGTCGAATACATGGAATTTCATAACCCTCGATCGGCTATTTCTCCCATCATCCGTGTGTTGTTGGTTTAACCATAGCGGATGACTAATCTTTTCATAGAGATATCCTCAGAGGATTCCTTGTCGAAGCGAGGAGACCATTTGGCTTTCAACCATCGTCTTTGGATTTGGTCGGCGAGTCGCGGCAGCTTTGGCCTTTGTTGGGATATGATTATTCACAATGGGAGAAGTTTCTCGGGACTAGACACATTGGTGTCAACATGACTTACGTGCCTTGGGGTTGTTCCTCTCTTGAATATTATGGTGGAGGAAATTAAGAGTTATCGAGTTATCCTAAGAATATCTCTTGTGAGAACATTCAGGGAACTTCTCAACAAATTAGGAAATAGTTTATACTCGTAATCCTAATTGGAGTAGGATTAGGTGGCGTGTTTATTTCGTCAATGCAATAGATGCGATCGAGTTATCCCTAAGAATATTTTTGTGAAAATATTCTTAGAGCTCTGCTGGAAATTAGGAAATAGTTTATACTACGTAATCCTAGTTGGGTAGGATTAGGCGGCGTTGATCGGCGTCTATATAATCCATGATCGAGGTTATCCTAAGAATATTTTTGTGAAAAATATTCTTTAAGAACTTCTCGACAAATTGGGACTTGGTTTATACTTTCGTAATCCATGTTGGAGTAGGATTAGACCACATGGGAGGATATTTGGATAACATTGGCGGGTAACATCTCCAAAATCCTTCTACATATTTTGTAAAGAGAATGGATGAATTATTGGGCTGATTTGGACTCCTTTTAGATGTCCAATTGGGCTCAATTAAATTCCTATTTGTTGTCAAATAGGACTCCTTATTCAAAGAAATTGGGTTCATATGGGATTGTTATAAATACCCACAAACCCTCCTTCCTCTTGACCTAGGCGGCCCCTTCTCTGTGCACTTTTGTTTTCTTCTCGCCTCGTTAATGGTTCCATCTTTTGAACCGAGAGGTATGGCGAGATTTTATATGTATATTTTCTCTTCCTCTCTTTTCTTTTCTCCCCTCTTTCCCCTTTTTTCGTTGCATGCATGCATGGGAGGAGAAAGAACCAGTCGTGGCCATGAATAGGTGGGTGGCTTGGCCCGGTGATCGGTGGCTGACCGCAGTGGCGGTGACGGCGAAGCTGACGGTGGCGGCTAAGCGCCGGCCCGTATTTGTCATGACCGACTTTAGCGTTGGGCTTCGGTGTGCCAGAGTATTTAGCGACTTGGTAGAGCGGCTATGGCTTCGGCCACCTAGGCACCCGGGGCGGTCGCGGTCGTCCGTTGTTCTTGTTGACATGCCGTTGATGCTCGGTCATGATTGATAGGCCATGACCCGACCAAGCGGGACTTTTGATGCTATATTTGCGATTTTCAGCTGCGTATCGACCTTCGTGCGTGTTTTCGCGGCCAGATGTCGTCGGGAGAAGATCCGCTTCGAGGAGCCAACCGTCTACTCCGATCGCGATGGCGTACCACCATCATTCTTGGTGAGATTTTTATGTTAAATTGCTCATTCACAACTTGCATTCATGAATTGCCGCGGCCTTGATTCCTCGCCGTGGGGAACGCGCTCATATAGCCTTGATTCCTCCTTGAGGATCGGCCTTCGATTGTGTACACTTTCGTTCACGACCCAGCCGTCCTCCTTTGTGGCGATTAGGAAGAAGCGAAATCCTCCTTTGTGGGGATTGGGCTTCAAAGATCACCGAATCTCGATATCTTTAGCGGGGCGATTTCATACCGTACCTTTGCTCGTAGAGCGAAATATATTGCGCTTTGTTTACGTGACTATATTTATCGTTCTCGGGTGTCGATATGGATGAAATCGTCATACCGTTATAAATTATGACTCAATCTCATAGGCCGAGAAAGAGTTTATGCCTTACGTGTTTTCTTTTTTTAGATATTCCTCCTAAATGACACGGTTAACTCTTTGTTCTCTTGTGGTAGGCGGATGTTGGCGATTACTGCGTCTACTTTGAAGAGCTCCAAATGTCAAGTCGATTCTTAAGGTCATCGGAAGAATACCTCTTTCCATAGAGGAAGAAGCGTGAGGCAAACACATGAGGAGGAAACCCGGTGCTGAGCCTACTATCATAATTTGGGATGATGAGTGAGGGATGCGCCTCCATCCTCCGATCCGCCGCCTTCCTTACGGCCTTGGTAGAAACGGGATTTCCCGACCCTTGTATAGAGAGTGGGTGGAGGCCCGAGGTTATCTTGGACCACTTCCACGGATTCAACCTATCGTAGAGATTGTCGGGCCAAAATCTGCATTCACGATCGATTACGTGATGGGTCTCCTTGTTGTTGGAGAATGGTTTGAAGCAGGCGTCTCTATTATCGAGTTAGATGGGCGACCTTTATGGTCTTCTTCCCATTCATATTGAGTAGCTTGGGGAAATTGGCATGTCGGTGGCCCTCGGTGGCTAACTTGTTGTGAGCAAAGGCTCACGGTAGCTAACTCTTGCGTATCGTGTGGAGAGTTTAGCCTTTTTGATTCATGCAATGAGGTGAAGCTGACTCATCGGCAAGGCTCGGATCAAGGCTTCGTGAATCGCATTTGCGAGAGGAAAATATCGAGAACAGAGAATTTTTCGAACTCATATGAGCAGCGTCACTTGCGGCGTCGGATAAGGCGGTACCACTCCCATGTCAATCGCCACGAGAATCGGGGCCGTTCAAGGGAGAAGACTTTGAAGAATTTCAGCGTGAGTGCACGAGTCGAGCGTCGCGAGCGTGAGAGGCAAGTCCTGAGCGTCGTCGGGAACATCACGGTGCTATTATTCGAACTCGAAAGAGGAACTTGAGAAGGAAGCCAAAGCTGGGTTCGAGCAAAGCGGGAGGAAAAACTAGCGCCGTCAAAGTGACCTACGCTTCCTTCACATTACTAGATTAAGCCAATGAAGAATCTGGATGAATCTTCGGGGTGAGTTGCAGGGAGGACTCCACCAGGCTTATAGTGATGAAGTATCTCAGCTCGAACAACAAATCCTTTGTCATAGACTTGATGTTTAAACAGTTGTAGCTCCTTCTATCTTCAAATGAATAAGATTTATTCCTTTCATTATTTATTATGATTCTTTTACCGTCGAAATAATTAACCATAATACTTATAGGATATTTGGCAAACCCTCGACATCAGCGGGTTTGATTAGCCTTACCAACTCTGTTTGAGTTGGGCTGGCGTCGCGGATTATCTAGATCCGTTCCGCGTGGCGTTTTGCTAGAAGAATGAAACTCTTCTAGACTTGTTGCTATGATATTGAATACATAGGCTTCGGTACTCTTTACGGGCAAGAGACCACGACAGCGTGTTACACATAGACTCATCCCTTCTTAGGCTTCGGATCAAATACCCCGTAATCGATCCGGTGTCTTCAATCGAAAGACTAAACCGCAACGGTGTTAGACGCTGGCTTTATCCCTTCTTAGGCTTCGGATAAAATACCCTGTAATCAACTCGTGTCTTCTTCAATCTAAAAGACTAAACCGCAACGCTGTTAGGCGCCGACTTTAGGGTTATTAGCCAACCCGACCTTCAGCGGGTTTGATGTGCCTTTACCACTACCGTTTGAGTTGGGCTAGCATGTAGATTTTCTAAATCCATTCTACCACGGCGTTGTGCTAAAAGAATGAAACTCTTCTAGACTTAATGCTACGATGTTGAATCACGTGGCCGTTTTATCACGGGAATAGACTGCGACAGCGTGGTGGCGTTGGCTATCCTTCTTAGGCTTGGGATAAAATGCCCCGAATCGATCTCAGTGTCTTCTTCAATGGAGAAAGACTAAGCCGACAGCAGCGTGTGGCGTTGGCTTTATCCTTCTTAGGCTTGGGATAAAATGCTCGAATCGATCTGCGGTGCCTTCTTCAATCGGGAAAGACTAAGCCGACAGCGTGTGTTAGGCGTTGGCTTTATCCTTCTTAGGCTTAGGATAAAATGCCCCAAGATGAATATTGGTGTCTTCTTTTGGCCAGGAGAATGGCCGAGCGGAATAAGCGGGTGAGAGAGAACTTTATGTTCTATTTCTCGTAATGAAACCACAGCGTGGGCCTCGCCAGAGGAATCGAAGGACTCAGCACCTTCACCGGATAACCCGTCTGAAAATCCCTACAAGATACCTTCACCGGCGCTACCTAAGATGAAAGGTGGAACTAAAAGTGATCTCCACTCGAGAACCGAAAAGACTCTGTGACCTTCAGCGACAACCCGGTCCGAAAAATCCCGGCGATACCTTCACGGCGCTACCTAAGATGAAAGGTGGAACTAAAAGGGATTCCACTTCGAACCGAAGACGTGTGACCTTCAGCGACAACCTGGTCTGAAAATCCCGCAGCACTCCGGTGCTACATAAGATGAAAGTTCCAAGGCTTACCTTCACGGGCGCCACCGAAAGGGTGGAACTAAGAGTGGAATCTCCACCGAGAACCGAAGAGACTCAGTGACCTTCAAAGGACAACCCGGTCTGAAAATCCCTAAGATACCTTCACCGGGCGCCACCTAAGAGAGATGGAACTAAGAGTGGGATCTCCACTGAGAACCGAAGAGACTCGTGTGACCTTCAGCGACAACCCGTCCGAAAATCCCTACAGCACCTTCACGGGCTACCTAGGGAGAGATGGAAAGAACCCCTCCGCTTATCACAAAGGGACCTTGATGCTGGAGAGGAAGAATTTTATATTCTATCTCCTACAGAAAAGGGATTTTGATTGGGTCTCTTGTTCATAGAAGGAATCAAGAGGAGATTGTGGCAATGTACCATGTACTTGTAGGCCCACCGCCAAGGAACTTCCGGTGAGGGAAATTATGATGGAGGATAAATCTAGGGTTATCCTCAAGGAAAGTGGGTAACACATCCCACGCAGGAACTTCCCATTGAACGGGTTATCCCAAGATACTAAGGGTAGTATTTCTTCGTAAACTTCCCATTTATCTAAGATTTATTGCCTACCATTTTGGGTAATTAGGCTGTATGCACCATTAGAGTAGACCGCTTCTATTACAAACGGACCTTCCCATTTAGGTTCAATTTACCTTTCTTTTGAAGTGAGGATCATTGGTCGCCGAAAGCAAATGAGGACCAAATCTCCTTCTTTGAAACTCCGCTGTCGCATTCTTCTGTTGAAAGCTCTCGACATCCTAGCTTGATAGAACTCAATGCATTGTTGAGCCTCCAAGCGCTTCTCATCTAACATCTCAAGCTCTTCGAGACGCTTTTGATGTTGTTCTTCTGGCCGCCATCTCGCTGAAAGGGCGATAAGCGACGGAATCGATTTCTAACGAGAATCGCCGCACTGTGAAACCAAGGAGTACGGGTCACTCCCGGCAAGGCGCATCACAGCGATATGCCCAGAGTAAGCTTCTCCGAAGTTTATCATCCCGCCTTGTTATTCTTCACAAGCTTTGGACAATTTTGATAATTGTCTTGTTGAACGCCTAATCCATTTGGTACCGGGTTATAGTCGCTGACTAGACCTTGTATCTTGAATTTCGCAAAACCCGATGAAGGAATTGCCGATGAATCGGGACCGCTGTCATGCACGATCCATCTTGGGACACCGGCTCGGTAGATGACATGGTGTTTGATAAATTTGACGATGGTACTCACCTTTACTTCTTTTAGCGGATTGCTTCTCGCCCACTTGGAGAAGTAGTCATGATTGCTAGAATAAATCGACGCCTTTGACCGACGGAGGAAAAATGGGACCTACAACGCCCATTCCCCATGTCTCAATGGCCGTGATGTAAGGGATGAATCGCCAGTGAGTACCGATGATATACCTGCGGAATTTGACATGGCATTTCCAGCCGCATTCGACCGCATCGCTAGCCATTTGGCTGTGCAGCCCATTCTCATTCGATCGTAGAGCTTGGGACCGGGTTGATGTGCACCACATTCACCTCGTGCTTCTCGGCGACTTTTCCTTCTGTTCGAGAGGCATCGGGTAAAAGACCATCGCACTCTACGATATAACATCCTGCCTCGTCGAAGAATCTTGTTTCACGATTGACTTTCTCCTTCACGCCTTTAGGTAGAATACCATGCAAGACGAATCGATGATAGGAAAGCCAATCTCGGCTCCAATTTGGTTTGCTGTATGTACCTCTTTGGTAACTATCCTTTGTCTCTTGTACCTCGCCGCATATCGGTACAAAGAGTTGATGAGTCCCGACCGCAACCAATTGCTCGGTCTCTAAGGTTGTGCTAACGATATCGCTAACGCCGCCAATGCATCAGCAGTAAGCCGCTCGGGCGGATATATTCGATGAAGAATTCTTCAACGAAGTCCGCCATTTTGCCACCGATGATAGGGGACCGATCAAGGTTCCTAACTTTGTAGTCACCACGCACTGCTTAACTATCAGCCAGAATCTCCATACGCTTCAGATATTCGACCACTTGGCGAACTAAGTCCAATAAGTAGCGCATTGTATTCAGCCACGCTATTAGGAGCAAGGTTTAGTGAGTGAATAAGCACGGGCATGACATGATTCCCTGGGAAACTAAGACAACCCCGACCCCGGAAATCTTAGAACATCCGGGGCACTTGCCACATTGGTAGCTCGAGAATCACCAAAATATAATCGCCATATTTGTTGGTGCGATGTAGTGTTGACTTCTTGAACTTCATCCGAAGATCATCATATATCGACCGGCCCCGCTGTCGGGTTTGGTACCAAGAGATCGCAAATGGTTTGTCCTTTGACCGACTTCTGTTTGAAGTGCAAGTCATATCGGGACAAGAGCAAGGCCCATTTCGCCAAACGCCAACTCATCGAGTACGGCCGGTCATAAATATTCGACCGGATTTACGCTAGAGATAACATAAATCGTCGGTCCACTAAATAGTGCCGATCTTCAATCGCGAACACTAATACAAGGCACCGCTTCACCATTGATATCGAGACCAGACCACTAATGTCCGGCCGTAATATATCACTGCGCGGACCGGTTGTCGCCATCCCGCTACGCGTAAGGCGCTTTAACGAGGATCCGCTGCCTTGACGTAGATCAAACGGTTTTCCGGGTCCGCAACAAGAACAGAGGTTTAGCGAGATACGATTTGATCTCTTCAAATGTTTCGGCAAAGGCCGTCCCAAATAAACGACACGCTCTTCTTGTTCCTTTCGAATGGTTGGCACTTCCTGCATAGGTTCGATATGAACCGCCGGATGTAATGCTAATCGCCTCTTGCAACCCCTCGAAGTTCTCTTAGATTTCTTAGAGGTTGCAACTCTTGAATCGCCTTCACTTTGTCGATCAACGCGGGATTCCTTTGTCGGTGACGAAAGCCGCAGAAACTTGCCAATGGACATCCTAAGGAAGGATTTGGCAGATTCATCTTTAGTTGATGAGTTCGCATGAGATCAATACCATCCTAAGATCTTTGATGTGATCTCTTTGTCACGCTTTCACGCACTCAAGTCGCCGGACGTAGCATTCGAATCGCCGGAGATGATCCCGGTTTTAGTCATCACCGGCACGCGGGCGTTTATTTTGAGGTCGAACGGCATGACCGCGGTAGCAATATATACCGACATGCCAACTGCAGCTTGGCATCCCTGGTGCATCTTGATCCGATTGTAACCCGAAACCATCCATGAATGACATTCTTCAAACCGCATTTATTGTCCACATGACATCGCGGATTGGAAGAGGGAAGTCATCTTCGCAAGCGCTGAGGTCTCAGAGTTTACACAAATCCTAATCGAACCATTCTTCTTCATGACCGACTATATTCGCCACCCAACTGATGTTGAATTTCCTCATGAATCCGATTCTATGAGTTTCTTCACTTCGCCTACGATTGCTCAGAAGATTTGTGGATCTAAACCGCTTTTATGACAGCTTGAAAGGTTGACCTCCCACTTTGATGTTGAGGTGATGAGTTGCCATTAGGGTCGAAGTCCCGCATGTCCTCGAGCTCCGTGAAAACACGCCGATATACCCCCGATTAGGCGCATCAACTTTTCCTTCTCTTCGAGGGAAGACTATTACCGACGCTTATGAGCTTAGGATGCTCTTCGCACCCATATTAACCTCGACTACCTCATCCTTAGTGGGGGCTCTCTTTGTTCGAATCCTATCCCCAAACCGTTTTGAGTTGATGGATCCATGGGTCTTCCCATGTTGGCATATCTTCATCATCCTCAATAGTAGCGGATCAATCAAGCCATATTTAACATTAAAGCCTTGAAAGCTCCGAGGCCGTGTCAATCCTGCCAAGAATCGCATTTAATGTCCGCTTCACTCATCGGTGGATTATTATCAATCACCACGAGCATTCGCATCTCCGAGGAGGATTCATATTCCAATCCCTTCTAAATGCATAGTAGTTATCCGGGCTTCCTCTTGGGACATATGCCGCTTGGGAGGGACTCGACCTCACCAAAACATAGACCTTCCCTTGTGTCAAGTCACCCCCACTTCTTCATAATACCCGGTTTTCGACTATATATGAAGGTGTGGAGGATAGGCCCATTGTCATCTTCTACTTCAAAGAAATGACTCTGCTTGAATTGCATCTCCTTTTCCGTGAAACCAAGTCTTTTCATCACTTGATCTTTCGGGATGACGAAGTGTTGTCCCAAAGGAGTCTCTGAACCGCTGCAGTAAAGCAAAATGACCGAAGTTGGTAGGTAACTCGATTGTTGTACAAACCGCCATCACATCATTCAAAGACAAAGGATACTCTAAATCGCCATTTATTGATTCCTCGGCAATTTGCTATTACAATGTTCATCGACGATTCTTCATCATCAAGATTGATTACAAGGTACAATGTCATTTAAAACAAAACCACCACTATAACCAAGCCCTTCTGCGATCGCTTTCTTCACCGTCTCAGGTCTATGGGGTCGTCGATTCGGACTCACTCAGAGAGGAGAGAATCGCTGAAATAATTCTCCATCCCCTTAAACGGTTGTTTGTCCGCCACCACCGCCTTGACTCATTATTTGTGTCTACATATTTGAGACATGATGAAGAGTAGATGGACTATAACGCTATTGTGGATCCAACAATTCAACAATAAGTTATAAGAAGTCTCGCACAATCACATAGCGTGACTCGACTTTAAGTTCCCATTTGGCACTTTATCCGATTTTACCAAGCCGCCGAGACTGTGTTAAATCCAGATCACCGTGTTGCTGATGCCACCATCGGGTGAATTCCAAGGTGATACATGAGGCGCAGGGCATGATGCTCACAAATAAAACCTGATCGACTTGGATCCGGTTACCTCTACTAGAGCCAATATACCCGTGAAGTATAGCGCCTATCGTGTTTGGAATTCTCGCCTCTATATCCCTTTGTGTGATGGGAAGTGCTTTCACGCCAGTTGCATCGCAATGTAATTTTCCGATTTGGCTTAACTGGGCAAGAAAGGCTTTCGACCTCGCAGAGCCTCTTGAAGAGCTTTGTCTCTTTGACAACCGCACACCAGAAGAGTGATCCTCATAGAATATTAGCCAATTGGGCCATGACGTCAAGCTGATATGGGAGTTGGAGCTTCCCGCTTGTCTCTTCTAACGGGTGATTGAACCGGAGACTCCTTCGACACCTTCTTGTGGTCGCCGGCTTTGGCGCCCACCGCTTTTGCCTACGCGAGTGAGGGAATCGTTGGTACCCCCAGGCCGACAAATACCTTGGCATTAGGGTCGGGACTTCCTGTACTTGTACTTGTACTGCGGTCCTTCCTCGGTGCGCTGGCTTCTGTGTTCTTCTGACAAATTTGAATGTTACCACTGCTCGCTATTCCCTCCACTGGCGTAAAGTAGCATGGCATGCCTTTCCCTTCGCTTTGATTCTTTCTTCAATGAAGAAGAGGTGTCCATTGCTCATCTTCAGCGGTGCGGGTGGATCCGAGGACTTCGCCATTTGGGTACGTATATGATACAAGTCCTTTACGGCGTTGCTTGTGTGGAGTCGTCATTCACCGTCTTCATTGCGACTTTGACCGGTTTGGGTTCAAACCATGTCAATGGTCTTGACCAAGCTTATGGACACGCATTTGCTCGACCTTCTTTTCTTTGGGCTGGCTTCATAGTAATGACCCTACGTCAATTAAAGCTTGGATTTTATCCTTAAGGTGAAGCGAGGATTTAGTGGGGTGATGAATTGCCTGTGATCTGTAGCGATATTTTGGGTCGTTAGTCCTCATTACTTCTTGATTGAATTGGGGAAGCTTGATCTTGTTATTTTCGACAAGATATTTGAAGAAGCCAGAATCTCGTCGTCCACTAAAAGAATAGGACTTGGGAATCTCGACTCACGAGACCTTACGTATCGTGGCCCGGGTTGCCACGTTGATTGCTTTTTGCGGGACCCGTTGTTCTTCTTCTTCTTTCTTCTTCTTCTGGGGTTGGAGTTGGAGCGTTTGGTTATAGCCGTCTTGGCTGCTCTTTCCCTTTGCCGATGGGACAAAGTTAAGCGGAGCTTCGGCGTATTTGACCTCTTTCGCTTTTTCCTCTTGAGGAATCTTTGGCTGCTCTCCACGAACCTTCAAATCCTTCCGTTATAGGCGGTGCTGTCCCCATTGCCTCGAGCACGTCTATCGACAAGTTGTTGTGGCGGTCGGAGGATGAACTCCTGTTATTGGATCGACGGTTCATTGCCTTGTTGAATCGTTTGACAAAGATATCCACAGTTTCTCCGTCTTTTGCTTCGTCGAGAGCAATGTCGATCGATGCCGGTTATCGTCGTCAAAAAAGTGGTGAGAAGCTAGACTCCATGTCGTCGGTTGTAGAATGCTCCGGCTTAAGGCGGTACCAATCGGCGGCCCCGAAGGATGCAACGAATGGCCGAACCATCGAGGGCTCGTTTCAGGATATTACCCCGAATCGCGACTTGAAGTAGATCAAGTCTTTGCGAGGGGAACCCTTCCGATCAAGCGGTGTGAAGTTTATTAAATTAAACTTTCTTTGGGTATGGGATTGATTCCCACTCCCTAGGGTATGGGCAAGGGATGGGTTTCTTCACCTCTGGCGAAAATCAATGAGTTGATTTTGCTCTCGAGTCTTTGATCTTCTCGTTTTCTGAGCAACAACATCTATGTTACGCCTTGTGATTCCGGGAGGTTATCATCCTCTTGTGCCTCCTCGATGTTTTGTCAAGGCTTGGATCTGTTGGTCATGCATTTCTCTCATCGTCGCATGGCCAAATCCATCTCTAGCTTGAAGTTTTCCCTGTTGTTTAGCCAGCGCCCGTCTAGCATTTTAGCCACTTGATGCATGCTGATCATAAAGCGTTTCTTGGGGCTCCTTGGCTAGATACGGTATGATCGAGCGATTGAAGATGATATCGATGCATCATCCTCGCGGGTATCCCTTTTAGAAGTTTGTATTATCTGGACCGTCCGGATAGTCGGGACCATAAGCGAGTCAGCCGTTGCGATCTTGGCTGAGGAATAGACAGTGGCGGTTCTTTGCGGATCATATTATTAGTGACCTCGGCAATTCATCCTCTCGGGATGCCATCCTTCTGGGAATCGTCTTGACCTAGGTCACCGGCATGTTGGTGCTAAGCCTCACGGAAGACCGATACCCTTTACGGTTTCTTGATTCGGCAATTGCACTCGAGGCATCGTTTTGATGAGCTTAGAGCACAAGCCGACCGTATGAGTTGGGGAATCCGCCGAGATTTCCTTGTGCTCGATGCGGTAGTATAACTTCGTCGGCATGAGTCGCGGGCAATCTTCGTGTAATCGACCACGATCTCTCGGGTATAGCGGCTCTCATTGTCGGATAAGCGTCTCCTTCGAGAAGCTGCGAAAGTAACCCTTATGACTTTCGTCGGTGTGAGGGTGAAGTCTGGCGGACTCGGACTTCGACTTCGGTCCGGTATGTAAAACATGGAATCTTCTTATCTTTGTTGGGTCGCGACCCCACATTAGGAGTGACCGATTCTTTAGCGGACCCGAGCGATCCTTGGCGGTAAACTGTTTGGTAAATTGGCGAGTTGGCAGCCCGGAAGTTTGGAGTCTGACGTAGGAGTAACTTTAGCGTTACTTTTGATGAAGTGCTCACAATCTTTGATTTGAGCATGGGGCTGAGAGTTGGCTGTGGCGGTGAGGCTTGGATGCCAAGTTAGTTGGAAGTGGTATCGGCGGACTTGGGCTTCAAACAAGCCGACTTGTTGGCGACTTGGCGCCTCCTTCTTCAACTTCAGCGGGCTTGTTGCACAAAGCCTTGCTTGCGTACAAGAGGCGTGGCGTTCGATCGCTCTTGAAGTGTGGAGCGGTTCCGTTTATTTCGGACCCATTCATTTGTCGCCGGCTTATAGGAGTCGACTCACGATCTCGAACCAGTCTACGAGTTATCGGATCTTAGATCCGCTTCATAGCTAACCCATCCATCGATTCTCTTTGCACGAATTGTTTTGCCGAGGCGTAGCGTCGCCTCGGCGAGCTCTCTTGGAGAAAGTCAACTGCGCCATAGCGAGAATCGACCCTTGCAGAGATAAGGGTTACGAAAATTTGGCGCTTTCTTGTGAAGATTGTCGATCTTGGCGGTGGTGGTGGGTTCCCCTCGCCTCCGCGCTCGAGGCGATTAGGTCTTCCTGCGGCGGAGACCATCTTGGACTTCGCGGATCACGGGCCGAGGAAGAGAGTACTCCTCGTACTTCTTTTAGTCGATTCGAACTTCGACCTCTTCTATCAGGGATCTGGATCCTTGGTTCGCGACCACGTCGGCTTCTTTGTTGAAGCCGTTGGCTCCCAGTAATTAGCCGGCTTGTTGTATTAAAAGTCGGTTTGATTGTCATTGATTTGAGGCCCTTTACAAACTGAGTGCGCTGAAACAAATTCAAAATATAAGCCTTTTATAAAGCACAATGAAAATCAAAAAGATTACCTTTTTCTTTTGAACAAACCACGAGGATCTACGGTATATCGGGATCACCGGCTGCGTCGAGTTCTTTACTGTCTTAGGGGACTTGAATGCGTCAGGTGGACCAGCGCCAATTCGATCCGAGTGGAAACCGGGTTACGGAACTAACAGTGTGAAGGGACTCGTTCCACGAATGTTGATCGGTAAAAGTCGGGATGATTGTCATTGATTTGAATTTGTTTACTGGCTTCTTTTGCCTACAACAAAATTCAAAAAGAAATTGCCTTTTATTTTAAAGTACAATGAAAATCAAAAGATTGCGACTTCTTCCTAAACAAACACGAGGATCTACGTTATGTCGAGGTCACCATTTGCGTGGAGTTCTTTGCGATGGGGACTTTTGTGTCAGTGGACCGCAGCAATTCGATCGAGTAGAGACCGGGTTACGGAACTACAGATGTAAAGGGGCTCGTTTCCACGAAGAAGCTTGGCTGAGGGATCACACTCACGAAGGAGAGGATGGCGGTGAATCTACTAGGAGAAATCCGCAGGCTATCCACGAGATTAAAGCGAAGCTTAATCTAGGGGTATCTGTAGTTCGACCGAATTGGTTACCTTTGCTTATAGATCGGCGTCATTGGGACTTGAGCTGCGTGATGCTTTCGGGCAGATGCGATTACTCGTAGATCTAAAGAATTCTTCAGAAGTCCGAGCTCTTCCAAATCACCAAAATCCAAGCCTCAGGAAGCCGAAATCCCCCAAATCCAAGACCTTCAGTCAGAACCCCCTCAGAGATACCCCCTATTTATACAATGAAGGGGGTGCCTGACTCCTGCTGGTGGCTCGGCCACTGGTAGAGAGCCACCTCGGCCGAGTTGGCCGGTGGCTGGACCCGTAGTGGCGAGCGCCTCGACCACTGGCAGAGCACCTCGGCCAGGTTGGTAGGGTGGTACGACCAAAACCTCGGCACCACTTGGCCGAGGAGCACCTCGCCAAGTTGGCGAGGTGGCTCGGCCGAGCCACCTTGGCCACTTCGGCCGAGGTTTGGCCGCGGCGCCGTCTTGCGGCGTTTTCGGTCGTTCCCGCGTTGTTTTCCGGCTTTTTTTTGTCTCTCAGACTTGGGTTCCGTCTGTATTTGATTCCAGAACTAATTCTTGGTTCGTTCCGGTTCAACGGTCCCGAAATCCGATCATCCGTTCAAGTCCGGCTTAAGCCGTGCTTGTGACGCTTGTGAGTTTGCCGTCGGGTTCACGTCTCAACCGTTCGACGTCCGTATCATTCGATGGGTCGTCACTCGCCGACTCCTCGTCACGAGTTTCGTTCGGGTACTGATAAGCAATTTTTATGCCTCAGATACCCCTCAAAGCGTCTCGGTCTCGATTCTTGATGAGTGCGGGATGCTTTGGACATGATAGTTCCGGCCTTGATTCGGTGAGGTCCCAAAAGATAGCTTCAAATCTTCGATTCTTTGGATCATCCAGTTCTTTGTAGGATTCTGATAAGATCCGGTCTGCATTTATTGTCTGACCGCTTGTTATCTTGATTCGAAGCTGGTGGGTGAGTTTTGTTTGTAACTCGTGTCGGTTGGTCGTTGTTTGACTAACCATCAGATTTTGGACTTCTCAGTTGTCGGTGAACTCCTTGTTGGCAATCGTTGGTGTGTCGAATACATGGAACTTCATAACCCTCACTTTCGGCTAATTCCTTCATCATCCGTGTGTTGTTGGTTTAACTTCTGGCGGAGGATATGATTATCGATGTCAACATGACTTTCCTCGTCGATTATTCCTCTCTTGGAGATTATGGTGGGAGGAAATTAAGGGTTCTGAGTTATCCTTAAGAATATGGATTTATTCTCGGGAACTCCTCGTTGAAATTTTGGAAATAGGTTTATACTCGTAATCCTAGTTGGGTAGGATTAGGAAGTGATTGATCGCGTCGATGCAATCCACTTACGATCGAGTTATCCTAAGAATATTTTTTGTGAAAATATTCTTCAGGAACTCTTGTAATCTAGTTGGAGTAGGATTAGGCGTTGATGCGTCGATGCAATCGCATGTCGAGTTATCCAAGAATATTTCTTGTGAGAATATTCTTAGGAACTTCTCGATAAATTAGGAAGCGGTTTATACTTCGTAATCCTAGTTGGGTAGGATTAGGCGGCGTTGATTCGTCGATGCAATCCATGATCGAGTTATCCTAAGAATATTTCTTGTGAGAATATTCTTGGGAACCTCGATAAATTAGAAGCAGTTTATACTCGTAATCCTAGTTGGAGTGGGATTAGCGGACGTTGATGTCGATGCAATCCGCATGATCGAGTTATCCCAAGAATATTTCTTGTGAGAATATTCTTGGGAACTTCTCGAGATTAGGAAACGGTTTATACTTTCGTAATCTAGTTGGGTAGGATTAGGCTGACAGCGTTGATGTCGATGCAATTCATGATCGAGTTATCCCTAAGAATATTTCTTGTGAGAATATTCTTAGAACTCGACAATTTAGGAAACGGTTTATACTGTAATCCTAGTTGAGTGGGATTAGTAGCGTTGATGTCGATGCAATCCGCCGATCGAGTTATCCCTAAGAATATTTTTTGTGAAAATATTCTTGAGCTTTCTCGATAAATTAGGAAGCTTGATTTATACCGTAATCTAGTTGGAGTAGGATTAGCGGCAGCGTTGATTTCGTCGGTGCAATCTACCCGATCGAGTTATCCAGAATATTTTCTTGTGAGAATATTCTTAGGGAACTTCGACAAATTAGGAAGCGATTTATACTCGTAATCTAGTTGGGTAGGGTTAGAAGCGTTGATGCGTGATGCAATTCGCATGTCGATTATCCCTAAGAATATTTCTTGTGAGAATATTCTTAGAGAACTTCGACAAATTGAAACGGTTTATACGTAATCCTAGTTGGGTAGGATTGGCGTAGCGTTGATGCGGCGTCGTGCAATCCGCCGATCGATTATCCCCAAGTATTTTTGTGAAAATATTCTTGAGGCTCTCGATAAATTAGGAAGCGGTTTATACTCGTAATCCCTGGTTGGAGTAGGATTGGTAAACTGGCGTTGATAAAACGTCGATGCAATCCGCCGCGATCAGTTATCCCCTAAGAATATTTTTTTGTGAAAGTATTCTTAGGGAACTTCCGATAAATTAGGAAACTTGATTTATACCGTAATCCTAGTTGGGTAGGGCTAGCGGCAACGTTGATTGGCGTTGATGCAATCATACGTCGAGTTATCCCTAAGAATATTTTTTTGTGAAAATATTCTTAGGGCTCTCGACAAATTAGGAAGCTTGATTTATACTTTCGTGTCCTAGTTGGAGTAGGATTAGGCGGCGTTGATGCGGCGTCGATGCAATCCGCCCGTCCCGAGTTATCCCCTAAGAATATTTTTGTGAAAATATTCTTCAGGAAGGCCTCTCGATAAGTGGAAGCGGTTTATACTGCGTAATCCTAGTTGGAGTAGGATTGGGCGGCCGTTGATCGTCGTGCAATCCTTCGATGATTATCCTAAGAATATTTTTGTGAAATATTCTTCGGGGCTCTCAATAAATTAGGAAACGGTTTATACTCGTAATCTGGTTGGAGTAAGTTGGTAGTTGATGTCGATGCAATCCGCCGTCCAGTTATCCTAAGAATATTTTTGTGAAAATAAGAACTCTCAATAAATTAGAGCTTGATTTATACTCGTAATCCTAGTTGGAGTAAGGATTAGTGACAGCGTTGATCGGCGTCGATGCAATCCGCCGATCCGAGTTATCTAGAATATTTACGTGAAAATATTCTTCCAGAACTAAATAAATTAGGAAGCAGTTTATACTCGTAATCCCTAGTTGGGTAGAGTTAGGCGGCGTTGATGGTGGATGAAGATCCATCCCATCTTATTATCGTTTGGAAATCGGCTCATTCTTTCTTTGGTGAACGCGTGATCGAAAAGGTCCTTCATGGTGGGCTTTCTCTTCATGATTCGGACCAACCTTGACCCGGATGGCTTTCACGGGATATGGGTTGCAATTTGGCTGAGGCCATTGTTGATGATGATCTAGCCCATCACGGAGGGGCGGCTCAGCGCAGAAGGCTGCCCGGTGGTGGAGCTTCCTCATATGTAGGCGCTCATACGGGCTCCAGCGTTTAGAGGCATGGCCCAGCGATGCTTCGTGTTTTTCTACTGACTCGAGAAGTCGAATCTGAAGAACCAGCGCCCGATCATTAGGCTGTTGTTCTTGAGACATATTCTTCCTAAGCCATATCGGACTGATAGCGTGGCGAGTCGCGGAGAGGATATCTTGCTTTCGAGAGAGCTCCATCTGAGGAAGATAGGATGGCGAGTTTGGGTGGCCCAAGGCCAACAAGGAAGAAGACCTCACCGTTCGTCTAGGGGCTTCGATGCAATGAAGCGAGAAACTGGTGAGCTCGAGAGGCAACCATGAAGACGAACACCGATGAGGAGTCCTTGGTAGAGTTGCGGGAAAATTCGACCGAGCTTACAATGGCGAAGTGTCACCGGCTCGAACAACAAATCCTTTGTCATAGACGATATTTAGCGGTTGTAGCTCCTTTATATTTGCTTCAAATGAATAAGATCCATTCCTTTCATTGTTTATTATGATTCTTTTACTTCCTCGAAATAATTAACCATAATACTTTTAGGATTTTGGCAAACCCTGACCATCAGCGGGTTTGATTAGCCTACCAACCACCGTTTGAGTTGGGCTAGCGTGCGGATTATCGGGGATCCGTTCATGCGTGGCGTTGTGCTAAAGAATGAAACTCTTCTAGACTTGTTGCTATGATATTGAATACATAGGCCATTACTCTTTTGGGCAAGAGACCACCCGGCAGCGTGTTACCGCGTAGGCTTCGTCCCTTCTTAGCTTCCCCGGAATACCGAAATCGAACTCACGGTGTCTTCTTCAATGGAAAAAGACTAAGCCCGAAGCAGCGTGTGGCGTTGGCTTTATCCTTCTTAGGCTTGGGATAAATACCCGAATCGAACTTCTGGTGTCTTCTTCAATCGGGAGAAAAGACTAAGCAGAGCCTTTGGCGTGTGAAGTTGGCTTTATCCTTCTTAGGCTTCGGATAAATACCCGAATGTTTCAGTGTCTTCTTCAATGGGAGAAAAGACTAAACCGACAGCAGCGTGTGGCGTTGGCTTTATCCTTCTTAGGCCGGATAAAATACGAGTCGAACTCGGTGTCTTCTTCAATGGGAGAAAGACTAAGCCCGACAGCGTGTGGCGTTGACTTTAGGGTTATTGGCCAACTGACCCTCAGCGGGTTTGATGAGCCTTTACCAACTACCGTTTGAGTTGGGCTAGCATGTAGATTATCTAAATCCGTTCTACACACAGCGTTGTGCTAAAGAATGAAACTCTCTTAGACTTAATGCTCGATGTTGAATCGTAAAGCCGTCTTTTTCAGGAAGACTAACCCGACGCGCGTGTTAAGCGTTGGCTTTATCCCTTCTTAGGCTTGGGATAAAATGCCCAGAATCGAACTCTGGTGTCTTCTTCAATGGGAGAAGACTAAGCAAACTTAGCGTGTGGCGTTGGCTTTATCCCTTCTTAGGCTTCGGGATAAAATGCCCCAAGGCGAACTTGGTGTCTTCTTCAATGGGAAAAAGACTAAACGGCAGCGTGTGGCGTTGGCTTTATCCTTCTTAGGCTTCGGGATAAAATACCCCAAAATGAACGGTGTCTTCTTCAATGGAAAAAGACTAAACGACAGCAGCGTGTGGCGTTGGCTTTATCCTTCTTAGGCCGGGGATAAAATGCCCCAGATGAACCTTGGTGTCTTTTAATGGGAGAATGGTGAACGGATTGAAGTTGATTGAGGTGGGAAAGGAAGAATGTTCTATTTCAGGATGAGAATGCTGTGATTCCTACTTGTAGGAATCGAAAAGACTTCGGGTGACCTTGATCGGACAACACGATGCGAAAATCGGCGCATACCTTCGGTCGGCTACCTAGGATGAGAGGGGAACTAAGAGTGGGATCTCCACTCCGAGAACCGAAAAGACTTCGAGCGTGTGATCGGACAACCTGGTCACGAAAATCGGCGCATACCTTGGTCGGCTACCTAAGATGAAGATGGAACTAAGAGTGGGATCTCCACTCGAGAACCCGAACTTCGAGGCGACCGGTCGGACAACACAGTGCGAAAATCCCGGCATACCTTGATCGGCTACCTAAGATGAAGATGGAACTAAGAGTGGGATCTCCACTCAGAGAACCGAAAAGACTTCGGGCGACCTTGATTCGGACAACACAGTGCGAAAATCCCGGCATACCTTCGGTCGGTAGCTACCTAAGATGAAGATGGAACTAAGAGTGGGATCTCCACTCCGAGAACCGAAAAGACTTCGGTGACCTTGGTGCGGATGCAAAATCGGCGCATACCTTCAATCGGCTACCTAAGATGAAGATGGAACTAAGAGTGGGATCTCCACTCAGAACCGAAGAGACTTCGAGGCGACCGGTCGGACAACACGATGCGAAAATCCGGCGCATACCTTGGTCGGCGCTACCTAAGATGAAGATGGAACTAAGAGTGGGATCTCCACTCGAGAGAACCGAAGAGACTTCGAGGACCTTGGTCGGACAACACAGTGCGAAAATCGGCGCATACCTTGATCGGTAGCTACCTAAGATGAAGATGGAAGGAACCCGTTTATCACGAAAAGGATCTTCAGCTTGGAGAGGAAGAATTTTATATTCTCTCGGCGTAAAGGGATTGATTGGGCCTCTTGTTCATAGAAGGAATCAAGAGGGATTTTGGTAATGTACGAGAAAATTTGTAGACCCACCGTCAAGGAATTTGATGGTGGAAATTATGATGGAGGATAAATCTAGGGTTATCCTCGCGAAAAGTGGGTGAAACATCGAGGAACTTCCGTCGAAGCGGGTTATCGAATACTATGGGTAGTATTTCTTGGGAACTTCCCATTTATCGGCATTAATTGCGGTCGCCATTTTGGGTAATGAGGCGATATGCACCATTAGAGTAAACCGTTTCTATTACAAGCGGACCCTCCCATTTAGGTTCAATTTACCTTTCTTCTTGGAAGTGAGGATTATGGATTAGTCGGCGGCGAGGACCAAATCTCCTTCTCTAAAGGTTCTGTCGAACTTTCTTGTTGAAAGCCTTGACATCCTAGCTTGGTAGAACTCAATGCATTGTTGAGCCTCGAGCTTCTCATCTAACATCTCAAGCTCTTGAGGCGTTTTTGATGTTGTTCGGTCGTCATCTGTTGAAGAGGCGTCTGAAGTGGCGGAATCTAATTTCCAATGGGAGAAGCGCTTCACGTGAGCCGAGAGATGCGAGTGGCTCGATTGGTGCGTCCGTTGTGCGATCATGAGTGCTTCTCGAGTTTATCATCCGTCTAAGCTTGTTACTTTTCACAAGCTTTGGCAAATTTTGATAATCGTCTTGTTGAATGCCTCGGCTAATCCATTTCTTGTTGGATTATAGAAATCGGCGAGGCGTCTTGTATCTTAATTTCTCCAAACGATGAAGGAATTCGATGAAGCGGGGACCGTTGTCATGCACGATCCGTCTTGGGACACCATGTCGATAGATGACATGGTGTTTGATAAACTTGATGGCGGTACTCGCCTTTACTTCTTTTAGCGGATTGCTTGACCCACTTGGAAGTAGTCGGTGATCGCTAGAATAAACCGATCGCTTTGTGGCGGAGGAAAAATGGGACCTACAATGTCCATTCCCCATGTCTCGAATGGCGAGGATGTGGCGAAGGATGCGATTGCTCGGCGGTGATGCATATAATTAGCGTGAATTTGACACGTGGCATTTCGGCGTGCTCATTGCGTCATTAACCATTGTTGGCCAAAAGTAGCCCATTCTCTGATTCGATCGTAGAGTTTGGGACGGTGGTGTGCACCACATTCACCCTCGTGTGCTTCGAAGGACCTCTTACGCCTCCTTGTTTGAAAGGCATCGGAGTAAAGACCATCGTACCCCGGCGATATAGCGTCACGGGTCTCGGTAAAATAAAGAATCTTGGAGCTCTTCGCGGATGACTCTCTCTCCTTCGTCTTACGGTAGAATACCATGTAAGGCGTGTCGATGATAAGGCATCTCGGGGCTCCAACTTGGTTTGGGTTGTATACACTTCTTTGGTAACTACCCCTTATCTTCTTGTGCCTCATGTTATAATGAGTGCGAAGAGTTGGTGAGTCTGACCGTGACTAGTTGCTTTCGGTCGGAAGGTTGTGCTAACGACACGACTAATGCCCCGCGGCGCATCAGCGTAAAGCGTTTGGGCGCGGGATATATTCGATGAAAAACTCTTGAATGAGTGCGCTATTTCAACGGCTATCGATGATAGGGGATTAGATCAGTTCGACCGTAGTCACGAACTGCTTAACTATCAATTGCGAATCGCCATATGCTTGAGATATTGACCCCGGCTCGGCGAAGCTAAGTCCGATAAGTAGCGCGTTGTATTGACTACGTTATTGGAGCAGGGTTGGTGAGTGAATAAACGCGGGGCATGACATGATTCCGGAAATCAAGACAACTCCGACTCAGTGGAGATTTTAGAACATCAGGAATTTTCGCCACATTGGTGGCCGAAGCTCCATCAAAATACAATCGCCATATTTGTTGGTGCGGCGTAGTGTTGACTTCTGAACTTCATCGGAAGATCATCATATAGCTCAAGCGCATCCGTTGTCGGCGCCAAGAGATCACAAATCGCTTGTCCTTTGGTGACTTCGTTGTTTGAAATACAAGTCATATTGAGACAAAAGCAAGGCCCATTTAAGCTAGCGCCAACTCATCGAGGCGGTGGGGTCATAAATATCGGACAGTTCGTTAGAGATAACATAAATCGTCGTCCGGCTAAATAGTGCCGCATTTTCGAATCGCGAACACTAATGCAAAACTGCTTCGACCATTGGATATCGAGACTTCGGCGCCGACTAATGTTGGCTCGGGTAATACTGCTGTTACGTGACGCCGTCGTCGTCTTGCGCGGTAAAGCTTAACGAGTGATCCGTTGCCTTGGCGTAGATCAAAATGGTTTTCCGACCGCGGTGCAACAAAAGAGCGGGAGGTTTAGCGAGATCGACTTGATCTCTTGAATGCCTTACGGCGTCGTCCCAAATATATGACCGCCCTTCTTGTTCAACTTAGAGAGCGGTTGGCACTTCGGATAGGTTCGATATAAGTCGGATGTCATGTCGTCCTTGTAACCCCGAGTTCTCTCAGTTTCGGAGGTTGCAACTCTTGAATCGCCTTCACTTTGTCGGGATCGGCGTGGATTCCTTTGTTGGTGGCGGCGAAGCCAAGAACTTACTTGGACATCCCAGGAAGGACTTGGCGATTCATCTTTAGGCGATGAGTTAGCATGAGTTCGAATACCGTTCTAAGATCTTTGATGTGATCTCCTTTGTCCGCGGCTTTTCGACCAAATCGTCGGCGTAGCATTGACCGTTTTCGGATGATGGAAAATTCCGTCATTGCTCGGTATGTTCGTAGGCATTTTGAGGCGAGCGGCATGACCGTGTAGCAATATATGCCGATAAATTCGAGCGGCTGTGTGTTTGGCGTCATCGGGGTACATCTTGATCGATTATACCCGAAAAGCCATCCATAAGGACATCTCTCGAATCCACATGTATTGTCAACTATGGCGTCGGTGATTGGAAATCATCCTTTGGGCAGCGGCGTTTAGGTCTGTAGTGGAAACCGCATCCTAATCGAACCATTCTTCTTCATGGCCGGGACTATATTAGCCCCAATCCGGATGTTGAATTTCCTCGGCGAATCCGATTCTATGAGTTTCTTCACCGTCAACAATTGCCTCCAATATTTGTGGGCCGAAACCGTCTTCTTTGTTGCTTGGCGGGTTTGACATCGCCTTGATGTTGGCGATGTGTTGCCACATTAGGGTCGAGTCTGGCATGTCCTCGTAACTCGGGCGAATACATCGATATACTCCGATTAGGGCAATCAACTCTTCCTTTTCTTCCGAGGGAGAGTATTGCGATGTTTATGAGTTTGGGATGCTCTTCATCACCCATATTAACTGGACTACCTCATCCTTAGTGGGGGTTCTCTTTGTTCGAACTATCCCCAAGCTCTCTACGAGTTGATGGATCCATGGGTCTTCCCATGTTGGCATATCTTCATCACCCTCAATAGTAGCGAGGATCGATCGTGGCCATATTGACATCAAAGCCTTGAAAGCTTCTCAGAGGTGGTGTGGAATCCCAGAAGAGTCAGACGAATGTCGTCTCCCTCAGGGTGGATTATTATCAATCGACCACGAGCATTCATCTTGAGGAGGATTAGTATCCCAATCCTTCTAAATGCATAGTAATTATCAGGCTTTCCTCTTGGGACATATCTGCTTTAGGAGGGTCGAGGGCCTCGTCGAAACATAGACCTTCCCTCGTGTCAAGTCATACCCCATCTTTTCATGATACCCGGTGTTTGGACTATATCGAATGTGTGGAGGATAGGCCCATTGTCATCTTCACCTTCTTCAAAGCGATTGGCGTTGGAGCGCATCTCCTTTAGTAAACCAAGTCTTTTCACTACTTGATCTTAGGTGGGATGACAAGTGTTGTCCCAAAGGAATCCGGGCTGCTTTGTGTGAAGCAAGATGATCGAGTTGGCGAGTGCAACTTCGGATCATTGTATAATCTGTTATCACATCATTCAAAGATAAAGGATACTCTAAATCGTCATTTATTGATTCATCGGCAATTTGCCAATTACAATGTTCATCGGCGATTCTTCATCGTCAAGATTGATTACAAGGGGTACAATGTCATTTAAAACAAAACCTCCACTATAACCAAGCCGGTTTGGTGTCGGCTTCTTCAGCTGTGGTACCTTGGTAGATGATTGATTTGGACTCATTCAGTAGAGGAGAAATCGGTGAAATAATTCTCCATCCTTAGCGGTTGTTTGTCGCGACCGTCTTGACCTCATTATTAGTGTCTACATATTTGAGACATGAAGAGTAGATGGGACTATAACATTAGTGGATCCAGGTCGAATTGATAATAAGTTATAGGAAGTCTGCATCAATCACATAGCGGTGACTTGGACTTTAAGTCTCCCATTTGGCAATCCGGATTTTACCAAGTGGTAGAGGACCGGTGTTAAATCCGTAGATCCTGTGCACTGTTGGCCTGACTTCTTGCGAGGATTCAAGGTGATACATGAGGCAGGGGCATGATGCTCACGGAACCGGATCGACTTGGATCGGTTAACTTCACTAGAGCCAATATACGGTGAAGTATAGCGGCCTATCGTGCTTGGAATTCCTAATGCGCATATCCTCCTTTGTAAAGGTGATGCGGGGAAGTGCTTATCGCAAGGTTGCATTGTTGGGCCGACTCTTACGGACTCGGCCTAATCGGGTGAGGAAGACTTACGAATCGTGAGGGCTTCTTGAAGAGCTTCTCTCGTCTCTTTTGATAAGCCTGGCAACTCATAGAAGTGATCCTTGCGGGGATATTGGCGGTGTGCCTATTACATCAAAGCGGTATGGAGAGTTCGAAGTTCGGTTTATCTCTTCAATCAGGCGGCCGAATCGAGGCTGCCGGAGTTGAACTTCATCGCGGTTGCTTTCTTGTAGCTTCTTTGGCGACTACTGCTGTTGCGCTTTCTCGTGCGGTGAGGGGATTTGTTGGTACCCGACTCGAGGCGTCTTGGCATTAAGTCGGGGACTTGGATACTTGTATTTGTACTTCGTGTCCACTCACGGTGGCGTGGGCATCAGTTCCCCGCCGGACGTGGAATGTTACCACTGTTCATCGTCTCCCTCGAATTGCGGAGTAGCATGACATGCCTTTCCCTTACGCCCGGCTTTTCTTGAAGAAGAGGCTACCCATTGCTTTCGTCTTCGGTAAGTGGGGTGGACCCACAAGACTTAGCCATTGGTATCACGATACAAGTCCTTTACGGCGTTGCTTGTCGCGGTCGTCATTCACCGTCTTCAACGCAACTTTGACCAGCGGTTCGAGTTCAAACCATGTCAGCGGCACCGACCGAAACTTATGGATACGCATTAGCTCAGACCTTCTTTTCTTTGGGCGGCTTCATAGTAATGACCCTACATCAATTAAAGCACGGATTTTGTCCTTAAAGGTGAAGCGAGTTTAGTGGGGTGATGAAGCGCCTATATGCGCCTGATATCTTGGGTCATTAGTGTTCATCGCCTCCTCTTGATTCGAATCGGAGGGAGCTTGATCTTGTTATTTTCCACAAGATATTTGAAGAGGCAGGGAATCTCGTCGTCCCTAAAGGAATAGGACTTGGGAATCTCGGCTCTAAGACCTTACGTTTTTGTGGCCGGGTTGCCGTTGGTATACTTTGTTGCGGCCATTCTTCTTCTTCTTCTTCTTCTGGCGGGGTTGGAGTTGGAGCGTTTGGTTATAGCCGCGTCTCTTGCTCTTTCCCTTTGCCACGTGGGACAAAGTTGCGGAGACTTCGTTGTCGGTGACCCTCTGCCTTTTTCCTTTTGAGGAATCTCTGGCTTGCTCTCCACGAACCTTCAAGTCCTTCCGCGTTATCGATGGTCTGTACCCATTGCTTCAAGCACATCTATTGATAAGTTCTTTGTGGCGAGGTTTGGAGGATGAACTCCTGTTATTGGATCGGCGGTTCATTGCCTTGTTAGAATCGTTTAACAAAGATGTCCACGGTTTCTCCGTCTTTACGCTTCTCGTCGGCAGCGTCCCGTCGATACCGGTATCGTCATCAAAATTGGTAAGGAAGCTAGACTCCATGTCGTCCCAGTTGTGAATGCTCCACGGCGAGGCGGTACCATTCGGCAGCCCACGAAGGGTGCGGCGAATGACCGAACCATCGAGGGTTCGTTGCGAGAAATAACTCGAGGTGTGACTTGAAATAAATCAAGTCTGCGTCGGGAACCCTTCGATCAAATGGTGTGAAGTTTATTAAGTTAAACTTTGGCCAGTGCGGATTGATTCCACTCCCGGGTATGGGCAAGGAATACCGTCTTCTTTACTTCTTGGCGGAAATCAATGAGTTGATTTTGCTCTCCAATCTTTGATCTTCGCTCTCACGAGCAAGCGTCGCGTGGTTGGGGTTATCATCTTCGGTGCTTCCTCGATCGAATCGCTATCATCTTCATCGGCGTTGTTGGCTGACTCGATTCACCTTGATGTTTTGTCGGGGCTTGGATGCGTTGGTGCGTGCATTTCTCTCATTATGCATGGCCAACTCCATCTCTAATTTGAAGTTTTCCGTTGTTTATTCAGCGCCGTCTAACATTTTGGCCACTTGATGCATGCGATCATAAAGCGTTTCTTAGGGGCTCCCTTAGCTGATCTGATATGATCGAATCGATTCGGAGCCAATATCGGCGCATCATCCTCCATGGGTAACCTTGAAGCTTATCGTATCACGGACCGTCGGATAGTCGGACCATAAGCGAGTTAGCGTTGCGTCTTGGTAGGAATAGCCAGTGGCGATGATTCTTCTTTGGTCATATTATTAGTGACCTCGGCAACTCACCCTCTCGGAAGGTCATCCTTTTACGAATCGCCTTGACCTAGGTCTCGGCATCTCGTGGTGAGTCTGGAAGGCTGACACCCTTTAGGAGCTTCTTGATGGCAATTGCATTAGAGCATCGTCTTAATGAGCTTGGAGCACAAGCATGGCTGTGTCAATTTGGGAATTCTTTGAGATTTTCGTACCCTTGCGGTCTGACTCATCGGTGTTGTTATGCGGGCGACCTGCCGTATGTCGGTTTGATCTCGGGTATAACATCCTCATCATCGGATGGCGTCTCCTTCAGGGGCGGATCAACCCATCGAAACTAGTGACTTCGCCTAGACTTTCGCCCGATGTGAGTCGTCTCGGCGGACTCTCGGACTTGATTTTGTCCGATAGGGAGGCGTAGGAATCTTCTTGTCCTTGTTGGAGCAGGTGCGACCTCGCATGAGGTGACGTGATTCTCTCGAGGACCAAGGCGATCCTTGATAGTCGGTTTGGTAGTGGTGGCGAGTTGGCTCCACCAGGATTGAATCTGAGCCTGCTGACTTTGGCGTCGTCTATCTTAGCCTTGGCGTTGGGTGCTGCTGTATCCTTCGGCTTAAGCGCCGAGGCGGGAGTGTGGACAGCGAGGTTGGGGCACCATTAGACTTGGGCCTCACACGGTGATGCGTTGGTGGCTTCTTTGCCACTTCCTTCTTTAACTCACGAGCTTTGTTGCACCAAAGCGTGCTTGCAAGTGCGCGGCGCTTCGGATCGCTCTGAAGTGTGGAAGCGGTTCCGTTTGACGCGGACCCACTCGTTGGTTGGCGGCTTGGTAAGCCGTCGATCACTTGAGTGAAGCCTCTGCGTGAGTTGGATCTTAGATCCGCTTATGCGGACCCCATCCATGGATTGCATGGCCTTGGCAAGCTTGCGCCATGCTTTGTCGTCGCCTTTGGCTTCGCTAGGCGCCCGGCGCATCGTCGGCGTTCATCTCGGGCACCATCGGACTTGGTAGAAGGGATTTCTTTGCCTGGCGGCGAGGTTGGACTTCAGCCGTCACGGGGCTCTACATCGGAGGCCATCGGGTTCTCCTTGCGGAGACCTTCTTGGGCGGGATGCGGAGGAGTGAGGGCAGAATGCTCCTCGAACTTCTCTGGTCGGTTCGAACTTCGACCTCTTCTTCCAGGGATAGGGATCAGCGGTTCGCGTGCAGCGACCTCCGTCGAGGCGGTGGCTCCCCATGGTTGCCGTTGGCGGTAAAAGTCGGGATGATTGTCATTGATTTGAATTTGTTTACACTTCTTTTGCCTACAACAAAATTCAAAGAAATACCTTTTATTTTAAAGTACAATGAAAATCAAAAAGATTGCGACTTCTTCCTAAACAAACACGAGGATCTGTTATGTGAGGTCCTCATTGCGTGGAGTTCTTTGCACGTGGGGACTTTTGTGTGGACCCCAGCGCAATTCGATCGAGTAGGGCAGGGTTACGGAACTCTGAGATGTAAAGGGGCTCGTTTCACGAAGAAGAAGCGAAGCTGAGGATCACACTCACGAAGGAGAGGATCGCTGGCGGGTGAGATCTACTAGGAGAAATCCTGGCGCTATCCACGAGATTAAAGGCGAGCTTAATCTAGAGGGTATCTGTAGTTCGACCAGTCGGTTACCTTTGCTTATAGATCGGCGTCGGTGGACTTGAGCTTCGCCGTTGCTGGAACCGTCGCCGATTACTCGTAGATCTCTAAGAATTCTTGAAGTCGAGCTCTTCCAAATCACCAAAATCCAAGCCTCAGGAAGCCTTGAAATCCCCCAAATCCAAGACCTTCAAGTCAGAACCCCCCGAAGATGACACCCCTATTTATACAATGAAAGGGGTGCCGACCACCTTGGTGGCCGGCCACTGGCCGAGCCACCTAGGCAGAGTAGGCAGTGGCTGAAGCCATGGTGGCGAGCCACCTGACCACTTGCCAGGCACCTCGACCAGTTGGCGAGGTGGCTTCGAAAAGTGGTGAAACCTCCTCGGCCACTTGGCGAGCACCGGCAAGGTGGCTCGCAAAGCCGAACCACAGCCATTCCGGGGAGGTTTGGCGGCGCCGTCTTGCGGCGTTTTCCGTCGTTCCGTCGTTTCCGGCTTTTTGTCTCGGACTTGGGTTCCGTCGTATTTGATTCGAACTAATTCTTGGTTGCGTTCGGTTCAACGGTCGAAATCGATCATCGTTCAAGTCGGAAGCGTGCTTGTGGCGCTTAATGAGTTGCCGTCGGGTTCCGTCTCAACCGTTCGGCGTCCGTATCATTCGATGGGTGGTCACTTCGCGACTCCTCGTCCGAGTTCGTTCGAATGTCGATAAGCAATTTTTATGCCAGCAAGGAAGAAGCGGCCCTAAGGGATCACACTCACGGGAGAGGATGCGCCGGGGATCACCTCCGAAGGAGAGGATCGGCGGGCCGGGATCTACTAGGAGAAATCGGGGCAGTCTGTGTCGACCGAGTTCACTTACCTCGCGATTTGTAGATGCAGCGTGCTTCGTGCTGCTCCGGAAGCGTGTCGGGCGTGGATCTCGCGAGGGCTCTCAAGAATATCGAGAAAATCCAACCCTCGAATGAACACCCGGGCTATTTATAGGAAAACAAAAGAAAAGGGGGCTTTTGGCGGCGGACACCAAGCGGTGTCCATTTGTGAAACGCCGTTTAGTTCGTCTCCGGACTTCTCCACGATGTTTGTTCCGATCTTGTCGTTGTCGTTCTAAGTCCGAGTTCGATTTATCGATTGGTCTCAACCGTCCACGGTTTTGGTGACGATCGTCGATTTGAACTTGGTCGTTGGCGTTTCAACCAAGTTGACCAAGTTGGCGTGATGGACGCAAACACGAGGTTAGCTAAGATATGAGGTTAGCCAAATGCACCGATGTTTGGTGAATGAAGCCGGCTGTAAGCGAACACTAGGTTCACCAAAGGCGAGTTCGCCGAGACAAGTTCGCGAGGAGTCGCGAGGTTCAGCCGAAGTCACGAGTTCGCCCGAAAAGGAACGAGCTGCCAAAATGAACCGAGGTTACGCTAAATTTGCGGAAAACGAGTTAAGCCTTGGCGGTTCGCCTCTTAACGATCCCGTCCATTATCATTTGATGGGTCGTCATTCACCGACTCCCGTCCACGAGTTGGTTTGGGGCTCTTGTAAGTATTTTCGCGCCTACACCGATTGATCAAAGAAGGTCCCCTTCTTCACTGAGCTTCGGCTATTTATAGGATTTCCGCGGGTGTTGACCCCTGAAATCACTCACTCTGAATGAGGATTTGTGACCCTCAGATCGTGCAAAATGGTTTTGGAACCGTTTAGAACGTGTTTGAACGAGTCAAATGCAAGATTTGCATTTTGGAGCGAGCCTCAGCGTCCACAGTTTAGAAGGAGCGGGGTGGACCTTAGCATTTTGGGCGTGCGTGGACCCGACCCTGGCGTTTTGGTATTGGAGCAGCGGGGGCCTTGCAGCGTTTTATTGGCTTGCGGGGATGAGCCCGCGTTTTGCTTTGAAGAGATCATTACTTGTAATCACTTTTCACAAGGATTGTCAACTTGTGATCCTTGTACTCTCACATTAACCGATTCTCCTTTGTTGTCGTGAAAGTCGTCAGCTTGTAACCTTCATCGGCGATTAGTGGATATTGTCTTCTTAAATTTTTATAGCCTACAATATTCTTAAGAATAACTCAACAATCTTGAGAGCTTAAACTGTGTTGACGCCGGTCAATGCGTCGCAATGGAGAATTTACCGACTAAAGGAGAGATCACAAGAAGTTTGATGGTCAGTTCTACGACAACTCACCGACACGAGCTAAAGCAAAAAAATTCAATTACCAATTTCAGTTCAAGATTTTGACAGCGGTCAGACAATAAATACAGTACCGTGACACTTTTAGTCGTTCAACAAAGCACTGGATAATCTGAAAGAATTGAAGAAATTAAGATTTGAAGCTGTTTTCAGGTCCTGTTATGCTGATTGAAGGTTTGGGCCTATCATATCCAAAGTATTTCAAGATCTTCTATAAAAAAACGAGACTGAAACACTTTGGAGGGGGTATCTGTAGGCATTGAAAATTGCCTATAAGTCCCCAAACATGACTCGTGACGGTGGGTTGACAATCGACGAGCCATCCGACGATGTAGCGACGAACCGTCGACGACGTAATAACAAGCGAGTCGACGAAATGCATGAAGCTAGTCGGCGCAGTAAGTCGTACGTGGGGTTTACCAACGCATAATAAGCTCAGATTAGCTTAACGCCGAACCGATCGACTCAAACGACGCAAAAATGCCACTTGGGCTGCTCGGTGGGTCGAGCCACGACTTGGTGGCGCTGGCTCCGGAGCCACCAAATGGTGGTTCGGTGGCCGAGCCACCATTTGGTGGCTAGGCGATTTTTTCAAACCCACCCGCTTCCAAGCCTATAAATAGAGGAGGGGGTCTCATTTTTCAGATCCGACTTTTGAGCGAAGGGAGGCTCGCTTGATTCAACGGATCAACGCCGATCCGGCCAACGAGATCCAAGATTTTGGCGAACCCGTCAGCATAAAGCGAAGGAGTTCGAGATATCTTCAGATCCGATCTACACGCAACCCCTCTGGATCAAACTTTGTTTTGATCCCGAGAAGAGTGGTGATTTCTCTTGGTCGATTTCATTCACTTCGGCGATTATTTCCTTCGTGAAATAATCCCCTTGATCACGTAGATCTTACATCGGATCATATCACGCGGCGGTCCACGGATAAACCCCGGCACAGGCAAAGATCCAACGCAAGCAGGAGTCTGATAAACAGGGTCTTACGTTTGTTCAGGAAAAAATTGTAATTTTTATTTTTGATTTTCATTGTAATCAAGTCTTATAAAAAGACGAACTTTTCAATTCATTTGTAAAAGCATAAAGCTGTAATGAGTTCATCAATGAAGATTGAAATGATTTTTCCCGCGAACAGGAGTCTCTGGAGAGAGCGGAACAACTATGTCTTCAACAATGAGTTGCGGAGTCCTTCAAAGACAGCTGCTAATATAGCCTACTTTATATGTTTTTGGACAGGTTATTCTTATTGCAGGAAGACAGGGAAGATGAAGATGATACTCAGGGACACCAAGATTGAAGAGCTTGTGGGTCACAGTGATGATTCGAGTTAATCAACCCTAAATGGCACTATTCTAGTTCTTGATTGACTGACAATTTCTTGTAGTCCTCTGTCATACTTTTGGTAGTTCTCTGTGTTTATTTCTTCTTTTCTTTTCTTTTGGTTTTGCCGAAGTGAAGGCAAATTTTGTTTTTTTGTTAGTAGCAAGTTTGCTGCTTTGAATTGTAATTATGTGACTAATGGCTTGATTTGGTTTTAAGTTTAGTGGTTTGAGGTGACGTCCATGGTCCTCTCCCTCATCCCTACTTAGACCATTCTCTTTCCATTAGTTTCTTTTTGTATATCCTTTTGTTATTAATATAATTCTTTTGAATAGGGCATCTTGCCATATTTTTAATGTCAAAAAAAATAAGGAGGAACTTGGTATCAAGCATAAGTTTTTATATTTGGTAGTGATATGACTCAATCTCATCCACTCATTTAAATAGGGGACCACATTCACATGGGTTTGAGAATGGATGAAAATGTGACACCTCACTACCAATTACAAACTTTGTCTTAGTGCCAAGTTATATATATATATATATATATATATATATATATATATATATATATATATATATATATATATATATATATATATATATAATATTCTATAGACCTTGTTCATGACAGGGTGCACCAACTTTTTATCCACTCATCTTGTCTTGAGATTTGTGATGCACAAATCTCAAAGTGGGCTTTATATCTTTCACTGATCCCAAAGCAAGATGAGTGGTTAGAAAAAGTCAGTGCATCACTATTCATTATGAACTTAAGTTCATTATATATATATATATATATATATATATATATATATATATATATATATATATATATATATATATATATAACACCTTTTATACACGCATGCTTTTGATGTCTTTAGAAGTAGTTCACCAATTTCTCTTAATGATATAAATCAGGATGCCCTGTTTTATTGGGAGAAAGAGACCGGAGGATCACGTCATCTATTAGCTATGACAATAACTAGTTAAGTTTAATTTTCAACATTATCTTCATAGTAGAGAATATCCAAATGCCATTTTTTCCCTTGATGCAGCAAACTAAAATTGCTTCAGCAAGACAAAAAGAAACCGGTACAAGGAATACTTGACTAAAATCAAACACCAAACACAAACAACACAAAAACCCGCATATAGCACGGATGGTCTGGGAACGCAGTGGTAATACTGCCAACACCACTAGTTATCCGTCCGATCCCATCTGTCCAAACTGGAGTGTAGGAATGGAAGGCACGACCCATACCCTTCGGGTTTACTTGGTAGGATTTGGGAATCGAACTCGGCTTTGGCCTCAGGGTTCTCTTGCCTTGCCAAAGTTTCCTTTTGTCCCAAAAAAAAAAAAGATAATATGTTCTCGCTCCACATCTTTATTCAGCGTACAACCTCACACAAGCAACTACAAGCTGTTAATAGGACTTTAAGTTTTCTTCCTAAAATGATATATCTGCTGGTTTTCTACTCCCAGCTTTTGAAAATTGCTGCTCATTCGTGACCGGAAGAAATGGCCCCAGTTGAACTCATTGTATTTAGCAGGATTATCCTCACTCACAAGCCCCTCTACAGGCCTGATCATTGTGTGGTGCGCAGGATATAAGAAGAACGGGATCGAAAACCTCTCCTTCTCTGAGTTCACTGATACCCTGTGCTCCGTGCTCTCGTACTTGTCGTTGCTCCAAACCTGCTGAATGAGTTTGATCAGAAATATCAACTGTTTAAGGTTAAATTTTAAGTGTGGTTTTAGGGTAAATTACGGAAAACCTCTCTAAGATTTGCAGATTTCAAGAAAATCATTTGAAAGTCTCAACAAGGCTTAATTT